>JAVXUP010002138.1:0-156742 GCA_033070095.1 Escallonia herrerae | reverse complement strand
TGGGATCTGCTCGATAAAAACTACTTTGACAAACATAACAGGCCTCACCACCCTCCCCCAAACCCTCAAAATTTTGAACTGAAGACTTTCAAACTGGTCGAGTTGGAAATCTATTTTTTCCCAAGCACCTGGTCCAGCCCACCATGTGATGCTTCCTATACTGTAGCTGCTACATATAAGATTGGAAAGTGTGTGTGAGGCCATACAGCTTGGGGGGCTTGGAATCAGAAAGACCAAAGAAGCTCACGTAGCAATGCTCTCAAAATTAGAATGGAAACATGTAAGTGATGAGCCTAAACTATGGGTTTTCTGTGATCAAGAGTAAACACAATATTAACACCGATCCCAGATAATTAAAACCCAAAGGAAGAGCCTCAAAGCATATGTGGAGAGGTATCCTCAAAACTAAGGAGACATTAGAGGAACCAAATGGCTGGTTGAAGATGTATCCTTGGAACATTGTCCACTGGGATGACCTTGGTGCGACCAAAAGCCTCATGGTAAAGTAGATCAATACCCAGAGTGGATTGGAGAAACCAAAGCAAGGGTATCATTGAAGAGAAGGGGTGAGAAATTGATAACAGGTTTTACTATCTATCTAACGATGAAAAAGAGGAGATTCTGACAATACGATGCCCGTGCATGTTCACTTCCCGGACACACTAAACTACTAGAGTTAACAAAATATATACATCAGTAATATCACTAGTTAATAATACAAAGTTTTGTTGACCGATCAATTGTTCAACGTTGCAGAAATGGGGATTCAAACATGGAAAGGGGTCAGCTAAAAATTTGATTTTTCAGCAGAATTAATCTAAAGGATTCCAACCACTAGTCTGGCTCATTGGCATGACCCTATTACATCCCATATCAGAGTAAAGTCAAATTTTGATTAAAAGTGTTTTGAGTGAAAGGGCAAAAAACTACCTTTGATTAAAAGATTCAAACCCAAGTTATGGGTTTTTCTATTTTAAGCCTACCACATTGCGTATAAATAATACGGAATAAAAGTTAGGGTAGAAAAGCATAACTAGACAGAGTATCTGCAAACAAAACAACGCTTTGCTGAAGTTATTTTCAACAATATTTTCTCTCAAGAATTCTTGAATTTTTTGTTTCATATGAAAAACAATAGCACTAACCTAATGCCGTACTTCAATCAAGTACTTTCAAGGCACGAAAACTGATCTCTTCTTGATCGTAAGTTAAAAAAATAAAGTTCGTCATTGACTTTGGTGATTCTCCAAATGAAGAATTACCTCACTCATTAGGAATAAAGCCTCGCAACCCTTGATCAAGCACCGGTTCGACGATCTTTTAATTGCAAAGATTTGAAGAAGTTAGTCGGCGTTTCAAGATCATATTGTTTCAACCCTTTGCTCGCGATCAATTTGAAGATTGAATCAGAAGAGTTTACTCTCTCTCTCTCTCTCTCTCTCTCTCTCTCTCATTTGTAAAAATCACATAGCAATGTAAACCTTCATTTTATAATGATAAATTAAATTATGCGTAATCATTTTTTGTCTCGCAATTTAGGCACAAAATAAATTTATATGTAGAATACCTTCTGTTGGCCTTCTAGCAATGACATCTTCACTACCGAAGCTGCCTATACCCCTGTGAGCCACATTGCTCGACCCTACACCTACTTTCCTTAGTGAATGAAAAATTTCTCTATATAAAAAAAACTTAGGATTAATTACACATAAAATCCTATAGTTTGACAGTTTGTGCACTTTTCACCCTACTATTTTAATTTTGACATAATTCACCTTACTGTTCATTAATTTGTGCGCAATTTACCAAATGACGGACTGAAGTCCAATTTTTTGGATGTCCGTCAATTTTTCAGGGGTATAATTGTCACTCAATTATTTTTCTAATCGTGGCAGCCCATCAGTATCCTAATCCACTTGGCAGCCACGTCATACATGCCATTGACCACTGATTAGCTTCTCTCTCTACTCTCTCTCTGTTATAGCCAGAAGCACCACCAAGACCAAACCCGTTGGTGGAAGCTTTCGGCGTTGGCAATGGTAGGGCGGCGCTGGCTGCGTTGGTGGGGGTGAACGACGCTTCGATACTTGGGGTTTAGACGACACCGTTGTGGTGGGGGTTGGACTGTTTTACATTGATGGGGTTTGGACCGTGCTGGCGTCAGTGGGGGTTTGGAGAGCTGGCGCTGCGGTGGTGGTAGCTATGGGTGGTGGAGTTTGGAGCGTGGTAGTCGTAGGTGGTGAAATTTGGTGCATGGCTAGTGATGTCAAAAGGGCCGGGCCACCTGCGGGCCAGGAAGGGCTGGCTCAACCCTAACGGATGAACAATACGGCCCTAATCCTTAGGGCCAAGGGCCAGGCCGAATGTAACGCCCCCGAAAATCCGGAGCTCCGCCGCCCCGAACTCCTGGGTCATTAACCTATCGGATCATATCAAACCTGTCAAATTAGTTCACTAACGCATATTTCAAATTATCTAATTCAACATCAACTCAGAGTTCTCAAAAATACCAAATCACCAACTACTTAGCTTACATTATTACATCTTAGGTTCTTCGCAATTCAAACTCTTAACAACAAATTGACAGTACCGACCCACGGAGGGGTCTTACTATACAGTGGTGATGGACTCATCGGAATCTCACATAGACTTTAACCCATTCCCGAACATGCTACATTTGATCATCACCTGCAGAAGGGAGCCAAACGAAGGGTGAGAGCCCAGTAAGGTCATACAAGGACTAGAAAAGAGATTATAACACGACTCTGAAAATTTCAACCGACGATGATTTTCAAGACACTTCGAACGATCAAAACTCAATGATTACCCAAAATGATCAAAGTTCATTAGAAATAGATACCAAAATAAATATTAACAATCAGAACAAAACCCAAAACGATCAATAAAAGATCCTTTTCAAGTCATCATTTCCAAAGTACAGCAGATTTTTCGAGGGATTCAACCTAAGCACAAATCATTTCAATAATACAATAAAGGCTTGTCAAGGGATTTCAACCCAAGTAAAAAATCTTCTAGCTAAATACGATGAATATTTGTCAAGGGCTTTCAACCCGAGCACAAATCATTCTAGCTAATAAAATCAAAAATCAATGTTGATCCTGGGCGATTGCAATGCCATTATGACAAGTTCATACAGTGTACACATGCATGATGTACTAAAATAATTACTAGTCCACTTGGGTACTAGCATGCCTTTCATGCAGGATTCAACCAGCCTTATACCGCCTTCCCACTAAACAGGTACCCAGGTCAACATAGAAAATCAACAATATAAATGAGCGTTAACATAAGCTCATATCTCTGAAATCAATTCAGGTTCTAATAACTATCACATATTGATGTAAGTCATTGTTCGAAATTCCATAAGAAAATCACAAATAAATAACAAAAACAATTGCGAAACATTATCGAATTTAGGTGCAACAATTCAGAAGGACGGATACAAACAATTATCAAATTTGCTCAACCCGCAGTACAGGCGGGCATCACAAGATTTCCAATTAATCGATTCAGGTTCAATATTAGGGTTTTCTGGACAAGAACATGTTGATATCAATACATAACTCAGAGTTTGGCATTAACCGTAAATATATCAAAGGAATACTTACGAGTACAAGTAATTAAATAAGGGTTTGGACAAAAGTCCTTACCCAAGGTTCAGATAGAATCCCTTACCTGAATCCACTGCTAAATTATCATAACCGGAAGTCTTTAACTTTAACCTAAACGGAATAATCGAACCATTAGAATACAACATACAGAACAAAATTTTAACTTAATACAAACTCACACATGCTCCCAAAATGAACCTCCCCTCACTGGGTATGTAAAATTACTGAAATGCCCCTAGGGTGTAAAATTACCAAAATATTCCTCTCGGACTTAAATTACCAAAATGGTCTTCCCATAAGTGAAATCACTAAAATAAACTTCCCATATGTAAATTTATGTAAAAATACATTTCTTAGGTCAAATTACCAAAACACCCCTTCGGGGAGGCAAATTACCAAAATACCCCCCTTTACACTTAAATTCTCAAAATGACTTTTTCATAAGAAAAGTCACTAAAATAATCTTACTGTATGTAAATTTACTTCAAAATACCTCTCATAGGTAAAATTACCAAAATACCCCTTCGGGGTGGTAAATTACCAAAACACCCCTGGGGGTTTCCGGCACCGAAAAAATATCTTAAAACACTATTTTAAACATCTTGATGCTATTTATGGCCTAAAAAGTGTTTTAGAAATTTTTTGCCAGAAAATCCTCAACCGGTGTCCGGACTAAGCGCTAAAAGGTCCGTTTCGCGAAAAATACCTATCGGCCTTAGAATGGCCCAAAATTTTAGATAATGAATCATATATGTAAAATAGGGTTTTCATAAAATTTTTAGATTAAAATAACTTGATTTGCTATGCTAAATAAATCGATAATTGTAGTTACTCGATACCCTCATTTTGCGCCCTTCGCGGACTCCAAACATTCCCAAAATTTTCCAGAGCGTAGTTCTTGTAAAAATACTAGGGGTTACAGTTTCATACTTTGTCTATTTTTGGGCTAACTATTTATTAAAATTCAATTAAAAACTGCCTGAATGAATTTTACCTTTAGCGACAATAACACATACTATTCAAATTATACACACACAATAACTCACCTAAACACACACACACACACACACACACACTTCATCTTCCCCATACTCTGCCGAAGCACACCCTGGTGCACACCTACACTACTCACAAATTTACATTTGCATGGCCCTTCCACTCACTGATACTTTGATTATACATCATATCACCTATAAATCCCCACCTACACACGATCAACTACATGATTTACACACACAGTCTCACCCGTAACACACCTACACACACACACACTCAAGAACCTCCACTATGAACCACACGCACTCACCTACACCCTCGACAGGCCACACAAACATTTCCAATCCCTCTTATTTTCTTCCAAAACATTAAATCACTACATGAATATGATAATTTACCCAACAGCTTCCCATTAAAGCCATAGCCGAAACTCCCCCTTCTTCTCACACGGCAAACACACACAGTGATGTCACAGAACACACACATGCCACCGAAATCATACTCCAAAATTGAAACATATCTATGTTACAAAACTAAGTGAAGATCACCTTAAGAAGATTTAGCTCGAATCCTCCCCGTTTTCTTTCTCTTCTCCCTGTTTTTCACTCTGTTTCTTCTTCCTTCTTTCTTTTCTGTTTGTTCTTGTTCTTCTTCCTGTTTCTTTTGTTCCTTTCCCGAAAGGGAAAGGTTTCCCCTTTTGTTTTTGTTCTTTTTTTTCCCAAAATCTTCACTTATCCAATTCAATATTAAATAATTTTAGTTAGCTTAGTCATTAACCAAGGAGGAGGTGTCAAAATTCTAAAAATATGGTTTTCTAAATTTTTTTCATAAAATTACACAAATGCCCCTAGAGTTTTCCAAAATTATGAAAATGCCCTCAAACATTTTAAAATTTATATTTTTGCCCCAAAATCATTTTAAGCTTCAATACTCTACTAACACTCGAGCGTTGCTCAAAATTATCGCCCGTTTATTTTTCGGAGCCCGGATAACTATTTTAACCGGCTCCCGAAGTTCGGGATATTACACCGAAGAATTGGAGGAAAAAGCTCGGCTTGGCCCAAAAAAGCTCGGGTCTTACCCGGCCCGAATTTTGCTTAAATTTTGGCCCGGTCTGGGCCCCGCCTTGATTTTCATTTTTTTGTTATTTTTGTGGGTAAATAAACTTGATATTTCTATTGAAGAGTGGTTTTAAGAAAACAATAGTAAAAAAATAAGTCCTAATAAATTGATGTATCTATTATGTTGAGTTTATAATGATTGGAAGTATTTTTTAAAATTATATAAGGCTTACGAATATAAACCTCATTGTTGTGCAAAGCTAATTAAATTTAAATATTAAGGACTATCCAAATGTAATATAATATATTTGTTGTTAGATCATTTTTTGTGCTAAGTCTCATGAGTTGTTTGTATTTCAATTATAACATAATTTTTTCTTCTAAATGTAATATGATATTTTTGTTGTTCGGATATCTAAATTTTATATGCATATTAGAGAGTGATTTTTTAAGGATAAAAGAGTCAAAATTAAGTTATAATACATCAGTGTACTGATTGGGTTGAGTTTTAAGATGATTAGTAATATTATTTTTTAGGTTACATTTAGCTTATGAATATGACCCTCGTTATTCTTGAAAAATTAATTAAGAAATAAAGCCTTTATCTATTTAAATCATTAGTTAAATTCTTTTTTTTTTTTTGGTTCTAAATCGCATTAGTAAGTTACGATCTATTTGAAACCAATTCTTTTAGGATTTGAATTTCAACTTCAGAAATGGATTTGAAATTCAATTCACTTTCTTTTGTAATAAGCTTATTTACAAGCTTATTTCAAATTAATCCTTAATATATATATATATATAGCAGCTGATCCTAGGCCCAGATAAAAAGAAGGAGGGCCTATAAATAAATTTATCTTAGATTTAATTTTTTCATAACAAAAACACATGAATAAAAATATTTTTTTAAAAAAATATTTTTTTATTTAGGCCCGGGCCTTCCTCTAGCCCACTGGGCCAGGCCTGACCCATTGACACCTCTATGCGTGGCTATTGTGGGTATTGGGGATGCTTTACGGCAGTGGGCATGGGTGCTGGGATTTGGTGCATAGCTGTGGTTGGCGGTGGGATTTGTTTGTCATTGGGGTCGTGGTGATGGTGGAGTGTCTAAGGGAGCAGGTTAAGGAGGGTGTTGAGGTAGAGTTTTGGCAATTTTGGCCAGACGGTGGTAAGAGTTTGGAAGACAGAAGAGAGAATGCCAAGCTGGATTAGGGACCAAAATGACAATTTTACCCCTGAAAAATTGATGGACATCCAAAAAATTAGATTTCAGCCTGTCAATTGGTAAATTACACACAAATTAACGAACAATAAGGTAAATTATGTCAAAATTGAAATAGTAGGGGTGAAAAACACACAAATTGTCAAACTATAAGGTTTTATGTGTAATTAATCCAAAAACTTAAATAGTTTGTTTGCGAGTTTTTTTTAAGAGAGAAAATGAAGGAAAAGAAAGGAAAGTGACTACTACTTTCCTCTCTTTTCTGTAGTTTGTGAGTTTTTTTAAGGAGAGAAAAGAAGAGAAATGGGAGGAAAATTTGGGCTTCTTTTGTCTCTAAATCTTTCCTCCCAAAATTGGGAAGAAACGGAGAGAAAGGAAACTCTCATAAGTAACATTTTAATAATGCGCACACTACCCTTGAGACAATGAAGACTAAATTTTTAATGACTTTTTGGTTTTAGGATTTCTTATGGAAGCTTAACTTTATTTTCAATCAAATGATTGTTTTAGATGTAAGAGTTGAATCATAACTGATTATTTTACTTTTAGTATGACATTAATTAGATTTGAATGTTGGGATGCTTGTAGTGAACTCATGATTATTTTTGTTTTTTACATGATGACATTAATTAGGTACGTAAGGCTTATGACATCAGTATAATATGTATTTTGTATGATTTATCGGTAACTAAATTGTTTTACCAACAAAATCATGTTCTTTTAGGATCATACATTCATAATTTTTGTTAGAATTATCACAATGTAGTATAAGATATTGTTACGAAATCGCTCTAGATAAATATGTATAGAACACGATAACCAAATAAGAAAACAAAAGAAATATGAGAGAACTCAAACCCACTTTGAACAAGTCAGATTTACAACGCTCCCTCACTTGTATCTCTCAATTATTTTCCTACTCAAAGAAAGACTATTGTCTCTTGTTCACTTACTCAAAAAAGACTTATCTCTTTCTTTTCTACTTAAAGAAATACTCTCCCCTCTTCTTTTGCATTCTCAAAGAAAGACTCTTCTCTCTTATCCTTAAAGACAATACAAGACACCTTACTTATACTTGGAGAAAGCAATGATCTTCTCAATCCAAACAATGTGGGACAAGATGTCTTATATACTAAGGGTCAAGTTGCAACCTTCTTTAAGTAACCAATGTGGGACATAAATATAAGACATATATCAACAGGTATATATGTAATCAGGTATTTTTTTCTTTTCTTTTCTGCTGAACTCACAAACATGAGAAAAAAGTCTTCCCTTCTCTTCTTTTCTCTTCTCTTCCTTTCTCGTCTCAAAACTCGCAAACAAGCTAAAAGGGTTTCATTGGACTGTGCTTCATCACAGACAAACAACAAACACACTTGAAAAACAAAAATGAAAATTTCCAATATCTACCCAAGATGCAATAACTAGCTAGAATTATGGCTTTACATGTTCATGCCATGAAACACGGCAAAAAGTTCCTGGATCCAAGATTCGTACAACTCTTCTTGAGTTTTGATGTTGTGAACTTGCTTAAAAAATGAATAGAACTGACACTACCAAAAACTACACGGGAGACTTTTCTCTTCAAGGGTGAATTGGAAAGCAGGAAAAAAAAGAATTTTGACAACTGAACCCCACAGCAGCTAGCTAAAGTATACTTGGCCAGTTTATATAACAATAGATAGATGAAATTAATTGCTTGGCATTCAGCATGGCAGAATTTACGAAGATTAACATGGCATGAAGAGGCAACCGAGGTCAGTGCCACAACAGATACGGAGGAATCATATGGAACCGACGAAGGCTATCGAATGAAAGGATTAAACGGGATGCTCTGGGAAGAGCAAGAGGGCCGAACGCAGAAGTATGGAGCATCCGCAGAGGATTGTTCTTTGCTTAAGAAAACAAATGACAAGGTTACCCAGGGTTGAAGCATAGTTGATTATGGAGCTGAAAAAATTGGTGGGTCATTGCAAGCAACTAATCAAACTAAATAGGGTTGTCCCGACTCCCGCCGTGAGAGAAGACGATCAATGTGCCGACTACCTAGCCAATCTGGAAGCTGGATAAACCGAAGTTCATGTACTCCAACAAAGCACCATGGAAATGAATAATCTCATCTTGACCGAAACGTGTGGAGTTGCCTTTGAAAGGCACTTTTTAAGTAGTTCGATAATCCTAAAGTTTGCACATTATAATGCCAAGGGTAGAGCTCAGTTCGTAACTTTCCTTTTTTCCTTATGCATTTCAGCTTTCAAAAGTTAGTATATAAATACTCCACAGTAGAGACCTTTAGCATCAAATTTTTACGTAAGGGGTGTGAAAATAGGACCGAAAAAGGAGGTTTTGCCCTTCTCATAACTTTTGTTAAAAAGTTGGACTAAGGACAACCCTTTTGAATTATGTACTATTAGCGTGCCTGCCTCGAAAATGGATACGAGAACCGGGTTTGTTCTTGAAGCCGACGTGAAGGAGGTATTTTGTTTATTGTCACTTAGATCATATCTCTGCCAAGTAGAAAAATAATGTTTTTACAAGTGACACTTTACACGTTCCATTTTTTTCTCAATAAGTTTTGAAGAATAATCCAAAATAATTGCAGTTTAGAAGACACGTTATAAATAAAACAAGAAAAGCGAAACAAAAGAATTATTTTACTCCGAATATGATTTTCTAGTATAGGCCGCCACCTCTTTGCTTTGCGACCCCGAATTCACGGGTCCTAAAAGGCAAAACGGTCTCTCTCTCTCTCTCTCTCTCTCTCTCTCTCTCTCTCTCTCTCTCTCTCTCTCTCTCTCTCTCTCTCTCTCTCTCTCTCTCTCTCGTTCCCAGTTACACACTTTCCCCTCATTCTCCAAATTCCCAACGTATTACCAATAATATAAAACGATCATTTTGCTCTCATGATCACAATTTTTTTGTCAAGTCTTTCTCTGATTACATGCCTCTTTTGTGGGTAATATCTCCCATCACGAACATCTGACAACAACAAACAGAATGTCTGGTTTCGTGGGTGTTGTTGTTTCTGATCCACGGCTTCAAAGCCAATTCACCCAAGTCGAGCTACGTAGCCTTAAATCCAAAGTATGTAATGGAAATGTCAGTTATGTACTTTTTTTTTTTTAATTGTTTCTTGTAAAATTAAAGTTTCAATGTTTTTAAAACGTTTCTTGCAAGTGTAAGTTTCTAGAATGGCGATGATATGAAATGGTTCCATTAGTTTTGTAGCTTCCTTATCATTCCTTGGAAATTTAAATTTATAGTATTAAATAGGTTCCATTGGTTTTTGTAGTTTCTTTATCATTCCCTGCAAATTTAAGATTCAGGAGTTGTGGTCATATGATGTGGTTTTGCATATTTTTACGGATTATTTGTACATAAAATCCTATAGTTTGAGAGTTTGGTGCGCATTTCACCTTACTATTTCAATTTTGGCGCAATTCACCTTATTGTTCATTAATTTGTGCTCAATTGACGGGCTGATGTCCAATTTTTTGGATGCCCGTCAAAATTTTAGGGGTAGAATGGTCAATTGAACCCCAAACAACATTGGCAGCCACATCAGCCTTCAATCTCCCACGTCAGCCTCTTGTCCAACCTGATCCCAACCTTCCTCAGCCTCCTCAACTCCCCCGAAGGCATCTTCAACTCTGCCAGTGTCGGTGTCGGCATTGCATCCTCCTCCCCTGCCCCCCTTCTCGCCTTATCTGCCTTCTTCTCCTTCGAACACCCCAGGCTCCAACTCATTGTACCTCCTAATCGCACTCCGTCGTTGACGCCCTATTGCCGCCGTTGACTCCCCCAAGAAGGTGGTCGCCCTCGGCAACGATATCTCTAAGTTATCCCTTGCCGACGCGTAGAGCTTGTCGAATACCTCAAGGACAGGCTCAACATCACTGCCGCCGCCAACGCCCGTGCAGCCATCGCTGCTCCCGGTGCCGCCGTGGAAGCATCTGTCGTTGTCGAGGAGAAGACGGAGTTCGACGTCATCATCGAGAGTTGGGTTTGGACGGTGCCGTTGGGGGTTTGAAGGACTGGCATGTGGGTGGCGTTGGACGACTCTGTGATGGTGGGGGGGGTTGAACAACTTTGTGATGGAGGTGGGTTAGACAGCGCTATGGTGGTGGGGTTTCGCCCGGCTACCGTCGCTGCTCCCGGCGCCACTGTGGAAGGATCTGCCGTCGTCGAGGAGAAGACGGAGTTCGATGTCATCATCGAGAGTTGGGCTTGGACGGCGCTAGCACCGTTGAGGGTTTGAAGGACTGGCGCTTGGGGGGCGTTGGACGACTCTGTGATGGTGGGGGTTGAACAACTTTGTGACGGTGCTGAGGTTTGGACGGTGCTGAGGTGGTGGGGTTTGGACGGCGATAGTGCTGCTGAGGGTTTGGAGGGTTCTACGGTGGTTGGATTTGGACTGCGCGGGAGGGACTGGCATCTTTCTCTACCATCGCCTTGGTCCTTTTCCGTAGAGCTTTGGATTTTGCCGGTCAAAGACTTTGTGTGGGCAAAGGTGATGTGGTTTGCACAGGTGGACGATTTTGATTAGGCTAACATTTGGTGAGGTGGACATGTAATTGCCAAGGTGGATTGGAGGATAGAAGTCAAGAATTTGCCCCTGAGAAATTGACGGACATCCAAAAAATTGGATTTCAGTCCGTCAATTGGTAAATTGAGCACAAAGTAAGGTGAATTGCGTCGAAATTGAAATAAATAGTGAGGTGAAATGCGCACAAACCCTTAAACTATTGGGTTTTATGTGCAAATGATCCTATTTTTACCAATTCTTGCAAATTCAAGTTTCGAGAATGGTAATGAGATGAAGTGGGTTGCATTTGTTCTGTGGTGTCTTTATCATTTCATGCAAATTTAAGTTTCAAGAATGGTGATGATATGAAGTGGGTTGCATATGTTCTGCAGTTTCTTTACTAATTTTGCAAATTTAAATTTATGGAATTAAATCGGTTGCATTTTAAATAGAAATTGTAGTTTCTTTATCATTGCTTGCATTTGTCTTCTAGTCTTTATCAACCCTTGCATAAGTTTCAAGAAGGATATGAGATTGGTTGCATTTGTTTTTGTAGTTTCTTTCAGCAAGAAATGAATCTGGCTGCGTTACAGTGGGAGATTTGCCACCGGTTATGGCGAAACTAAAGGCTTTTAGTGGAATGTTGGGGGAGGAGGAGATTAAGGCTATCTTGGGTGAGTCGTCTTCTGACATGAAAGAGGAAATTGATTTTGAATCTTTTCTTCGGGTGAGTTTCTAGCATGTCTTCTTATGTTGTTGGATGACTGCTTTCTAGTCTTAGTTCCTTTGTTTCTAATATTTTCATGCTCGGTTTGATGAAATTCTATCCTAGAATTGCTAAAAGAAATTTGTAAAAAGTCAAAGGCCTGAGGAGTAGCTTTTTGAATGTGGGAAACAATTAGAGAATTTTGGGTGAATTAAATAAAGAATTTGGCGTCAATTGATATATTTTGATGTTCATGTTACACTCTGTAAATTTATTTGTATTTAAGTGCACAAGTTTCATATGTTTGGAATGAGATTTGACTACATATGAAATGAGATTTGACTAGAAGTGAATGGAAAGGAAAAAATGAGATATGCTATTTAGGTTGGAACACTTATCTTACGAGCTCCACAATGGCACTAAAAGCTTGCGTAGTTATCGCTTTAGGTTCTTGAAATGGTCCTTTAAGTCGTAAGTGGAGCTCAAATGGCTTTTGTGCGCATCAATTATCAATTACAATATAAAAGTAAAAAAGGAGTTCCAGTTCGTGAGATTTTTGCTAGCAGGCGATTCTTCTAGTTGGTAGGCTTGTTTTATTCAGTTATATGCGTGATTGTCTTTTTGATGTTTTCTTATGAATTACAACTGTTCAGAAATGGTGAAAATAGAGTAAAACATTAGACTTCTGTGACTGGCAGGCATTCCTGAACCTACAAGCGCGAGCTACAGCAAGATCGGGTCCAAAATTAAAAACCTCTTCATCATTCCTCAAGGCCTCCACAACCACGCTTCGCCACACCATTAGCGAAACCGAGAAAGCCTCTTATGTTGCCCACATTAACAGCTTTCTTAGAGAAGATCCATTTTTGAAGAAGTATCTTCCTCTGGATCCTTCTACCAACGCTTTGTTTGATCTTGCTAAGGATGGTGTTCTGCTCTGGTATCTCAAAGTACCCATTAGACGAATTTTCACATTCTCAAATGTATATCCATGCTTTTTTTGTGTGTTTGCTGATTCACTTGATTGATTGATGCAGTAAACTCATTAATGTGGCTGTCCCTGGTACAATAGACGAGCGTGCTATTAATACGAAGTGGGTCCTTAATCCGTGGGAGAGGAATGAGAATCATACCCTTTGCCTTAATTCTGCAAAGGCTATTGGCTGTACCGTGGTTAATATTGGCACACAGGACTTAGTTGAAGGAAGGGTAAGTTGAGCTAATTCTAGCAAAGGTGGACTCAAATGGACTGCAATGGGTGGATGGGATTTTTCTTTTGAACAAAAATACATACGAACTCTGTGAAAGTGTGAATCATGGGGGTTTTGCACTAAAGCCCATTATATAACAATTTTTCAAAGAGTTCCGAGTAAGCAGTTGAGTACAATGTTAAGTTTCATGAAAAAAATGGCGTGTACTCAATTCTTCCCATTTTCTTCCTTCTCCCCCCATCCGCAAGTGAAAACTAATAATTGTGTGTTTGTGTGTGTGTGTGTGTGAGAGAGAGAGAGAGAGAGCGGGCTGTGGGGAATTTCTCCTCCTATTCTTATGCTCGTGCAGAAGAAAAGAAGGGGGGGGGGGGGGGGGAGTTGTCATAGCCATTTTACTAAATGGCGATGAAGAGGTTGCAATATATTTTTTGATCGAACCAATTCAAACAAAACTTTGGCTCTGCAGTTGGCTGTACTCTGGATTTTTTTTTCATTATTCATACGAAAAGTTACTGAAGTTTCTCTGTTTCTTCAATTTGTAGTCCCATTTGCTACTTGGATTGATATCTCAGATAATTAAGGTACTTTTAACTTCTCCGACTCTTCATTCTATAACGTCTAGTGTTGGGGATTACCAAGAATCTTAATCTCTGTTGTAATTTTATATGGTGCCAACTTCAGATACAACTACTAGCTGATCTCAACCTGAAGAAAACCCCTCAGCTGGTGGAATTGGTGGAGGACAGCAAGGTGGCAGGAAGTTGATTGGTTTTGCCTTCTTTCTGCATTCCTGTAGAGAAACTGACCTTTTTGCTAGAAGTTGATGATGTGAAAATTTGCAGGATGTGGAGGAGCTTATGGGTTTACCTCCAGAGAAGGTTCTTTTGAAATGGATGAACTTTCAGCTAAAGAAATCAGGATATAGCAAGCAGGTCACAAATTTTTCATCCGATTTGAAGGTAAGGGAATGTAGCACTCTATTATGACAATAGATACGTTTAGGAGATGGATTCTTTCATCAGCTTTTTAAATTTACGTTACGTAGGCACTTTAGAGAGAAGATACGGTGTTGTCTTGCGTATATGAGTGCCTAGTATCCTTAGGCGACATTGAGTAGGCCTTCTTGTGCTATATGGCTCCTCTATCTCTCTCTCTTTCTTCTGTGTAGTATCCTCTCTGTGCTAGTTTTTCCATATACTTTTGTGTTTTCTCACCCTTTACTAGGTGTACCCCTGAAACTCCCCTAGCACTGGCCAGATCAAACTTCTAAAACTTTCTTGGTTATTCCTCCATGGTTTTTACCACGAAAACAAAAGAACAAAAATTCGTGCACGTGATCAAATTTTGGAGCCAAGTACAGAATCTAGAACTAGACCGACTGACAGGTTTTATAATGTATGATCCCACCGAATATGTTTAGCTTATGTTGAATCGGTTAATAAGTAAATGCAATATGATTTGCATGGTGCTCTGCTCTTGCAGCATTTTGCTTTAGAAATCCTCTCCAATGTTTTTGGAGAAACTAAATTCAGAAAAAGCTCCCAGAGTTCGGTGAAACTCAAATACACAGGATGTATGCATCGAAAAGAACGCCCATTATGTACCCCGCAAAATAGTTAAGGGGCATAAAAAATAGCCAAATCTTTAACAAACTCCAGACTTCTCAGACCCAGGGTAGTTCTACGTAAGCCAGAAAAAAGACAGAAAAAGAAAAAGAGAAGACTCAAAAACATCTGCATGGTGGTCTACTGGGAGACAGCTTGCTCAAGATCCAAGAAAACTACATACTTACGAAAGTTCACCTTCGTGTTGATAAGATTATTGGTCAAATTAGCATTTAGGTGGATCTGCGTGTTATAAAACCGGCAACTGGACCTTCACCAGCAAAGATTTCTTTTTGCAAGTCCAGGCTATACATGTTTTTCACTTGAAACAAGAGATCTAAAAACTGGATTTTATGGTAACTTGGTATATAATTCTCATCAATTATCACCTTATAGCCTAAAACATGTTAGGGAACCAAAGCATCATAATAAGTATTATCAGGCTGTGGTTCCAAGTCATAGTTTTTTCTTTCACTTTAAGGTATCTAAGGTCTAATATCATGCAGGATGGAGAGGCCTATGCTCACTTACTTAACGTTCTTGCTCCTGAACATGGTACCACCGCCACGTTGGATACAAAAGATCCTACTAAACGAGCGAACTTGGTTCTGGAGCAAGCAGAGAAAATGGACTGCAAAAGATATGTCACTCCAAAGGACATTGTTGAGGGCTCAACAAATCTAAATCTTGCATTTGTTGCACAAATTTTCCAGCAAAGGTCAGCGTTACTTGTTACTTTTATTATTTTTCTCTAGGAGGATTGGAATCTGCGTAGCAGTTACAGATGTGGTGAACATGTGAATTATATGTGACGTTTAGGCCTGCCGTGAATCATTGTGGAAATATCTCTATCATTTTGATGTTAAAACCATGCAGGCAATGATAGGTATATTAATGTGATTATTTATGTAAAAATTTGTCCCAGTAATATCTCCGCATACTGCCACTATGGAAAAGTGAACGATTAATTTTCAATAGGATATATTGAACAACTGTGTTGCACAGCTAAATCATTTGCAAGCATATGTTTCACAGTTAACACCACTAACCATTAATCCTGTTGTCCTGCACGGAGGCGAGGATTTTTTAATTCCAAAATAATGTGAACAATATCAAACTACTCTTGTTACCAGTCCTCTTTTGTAACCTCATACTACTGTTATTCTGCCAATGGTTAGTCTTTCAGTAACATTAGGTCAGTGAGTTTATTTCCTTTATGATGCAACTTATTATTTTATATTTGCCTTGTGGTCTTCTGAATTGGTACTGCGTAATGATTGTGTAATTCCCCTATACAGGAATGGCCTATCTACGGACAACAAAAATATTTCCTTTGCTGAGATGATGTCAGATGATGCTCAAACATCTAGGGAGGAGAGATGTTTCCGTCTGTGGATAAACAGTCTTGGAATTGACTCGTATATCAATAATGTATTTGAGGATGTCAGAACTGGGTGCGTTTGACACTTCTTTGCAACAATATTTCTGTAACTTCCTTTTGATGTTTACCCTTTTGTTTGCAGATGGGTTCTTTTGGAAGTTCTTGACAGAATTTCCCCAGGATCAGTCAACTGGAAGCTAGCAACAAAACCACCTATTAAGATGCCTTTCAGAAAAGTTGAGAATTGCAACCAAGTTGTAAAGATTGGGAAGGAATTAAACTTTTCTCTTGTGAACGTAGCTGGAAATGATATTGTACAAGGAAACAAGAAGCTCATATTAGGTCAGCCTGCTTTGCTTCATCTCTCTCCTCCCCTCCCCCAACATCCAACGCCATGCAAAGAGGCATTAGAGAGATGAAAATGGAATCAGGCAGGGTCTAGATTGGTAATAGCTGCTAGCTTGCGGATGACAACTTGATCTTTGATTCATTTGGACATGGTATACTCAACAAAAAGTGTATGCCCAAGAGTCGTAATATTTTGTTACCTGCACATGCAGAAATTTATGTTTAATATGATCTCATTAATTGGATGTCACCATGAAGGTATCAGACTTGGAATCAAAAGGCATCAATAGTTACTATCAGATATAACACCTCATGAAGATGGTGTCCCAAGTCTTTCTTTCGTCTCCCTCTTTGTTGAGTGATCATGTATTTGGTATAAAGTTGTCAATTGACCAGTTAACGTATGTACTTTGGCTGACATTGCTAGGAATTCACAACAGAACGTGCAATTGCATAGGGGAGAGTGGAAGAAAGTGATTCGTGCCCCAACTAGCTTGGGACAGAGGCTTTAGTTGGTCGAGTATAGATAGGGCTGACGTATTGACTAAAGCATAATGCATGATGCGGAAGTAGTGTAAAGAGAGTAAAGCGTGCAGGTGATCCTTCTTGGTTTTGAAATGCAGCTACCGGAGAAGCGGTATCCAGGAAAATATCAATCAATGTATGGAAATGGACAATTCGGAGGACACGTGTCATTGATTGGTGTTTAAGTTGGAAGTGATTTTCTGTGAAGATATAGGCGTGGGTTGACAAACTTTCAGGCTATGTTTTACTTTTGTTTGAAAGTTAAATCATGTGTTTCTTTGTGAAGTTCTCAGATCACATCCATCGTAAAGGAAAATCTGTAAATCCTTCATTTGTCAATCCTAAACTATAACTGTGAGCCAGCCCAGATGTCTTGGAAACTTTTCCATTTGAAGGGTTGCCTGTATTACTATTGATAGAGGGGAATTTGGTAAATCGTGTTCCCTTTCGACTAAATTAAGAGGTTTTCTCTAGTTGGTTGTGCTGAACCGAATGCATTGCTTCACTTTTATGTTTTGAGTTATCTAGCTTTTGAGTGCCAACCTATAGACGTTTGTTCTTTTTAGTTCTATATATATATATAAACATCCGTCCCATTGTCTAAAGCATCTTCATCAGTTGCTTGGGATAAAATAGTAAACTTGCTTATGTTTTGCTTCAGCACTTTTATGGCAGTTGATGAGATTTACTATGCTCCAACTGCTTAGAAACTTGAGGTCTCACTCCCAAGGAAAGGAGATAACAGATGCTGATATTCTGAATTGGGCAAACAGCAAAGTGAAGAGCTCGGGCAGAACATCTCAGATGGAGAGCTTCAAGGTATGAGAAAAAAGAGGGAAAGAAGGATCCTTGTGTTGTGACCGACTCTAAGCTATGATTGACAAATCGGCTTTTTGTATGACAAAAACAGGATAAAAGCCTTTCAAACGGCATTTTCTTCCTAGAACTCCTCAGTGCCGTGGAGCCAAGGGTTGTCAACTGGAGTCTTGTTACGAAGGGTGAAACTGGTACATTAAGCGTTTAAAAGCAGAATTTGACTGTCTGAATTTTCTTGTGCCTTATAATGAAATGATGGTAAATATTCCAATTACAGATGAGGACAAGAAGTTAAATGCGACATACATAATAAGTGTTGCTCGAAAGCTTGGATGCTCTATTTTCTTATTGCCCGAGGACATAATGGAGGTAAACCTTTGTATATCTAGCAATTTAGTTATACAACTTAAAATTACACTTTCAAATGTTTATAATGGAAGTTGGAAAGTTGTTAACTTTTACACTTGGATTGACGAAGAACTTAAACATGCAAGCTTTGTTGCCTCGTGAACTATTATCACAGGTGAACCAGAAGATGATCCTGACCTTAACAGCATGCATCATGTACTGGAGCCTACAGCAAAAGGCTGGGGAGTCAGGGTCTAACCGTTCAGAAGACAACAGATCAGTTGACGAGTCCTCAGCAGCGTCCATGGATGGTGACAACGAAGCTGTTCTGACAAGCGAGGCTTCTTCTTTGTCCATTGACGATTCTGCTCCCTCCTCACAGGTTGGGGAGGAGGAGCCCAACAAAACTCCCGATAAAGAATGACTATAAACTGAAAGTAGCCCTGCTATATTCAATCCTCAGTTTTTTCTTTGAGGAGGACAAGAAAGAAATGCAAGTTGGTTAAAGTTATTTTGATGAATCAGTTCGAATCAGTTTTGCACAAGGTTCGGTCATTAGTGTGTTTAGGCAATTCATTCTGAAAGCAAATGAAAGTTAGAAAATTCCCATGTAATTAGAATATCTGTTTTTGTGTTTATACATGACAGTTGCTACTATCTTCTGATGCCTAAGAAGAGCGCAAATCTTAGTGCCTTGGGTATTAGCTTCAAGGGCCCCCATGAAATCTACGATGCTCCCTCCATTTCATTGGATCCGTGTTTGACTTTTTACGAATCCGTGAGATAGATGTAATGCACACTAGTTTGTTTACCGTCATTTGACTTATCAAATGATACTTAGTAAATATTTGATTGTTGTTTGAATTCAATTCCGTGTTTATATAGCCCAACACTTTGTCGTAGATCAGCCTGTGGGGCGACTAAGAGTGCAATTTCGTTCTTGGGTTCAAACTTCTCTCATTTTCCCTACTACATACTTCTTTCTTTTTTTTTTCTTTTTTTCTTTTTTAGTTTTACAGAGAACTGCATTCCATTAGGTAAAAGAGTTTACAAAATGGAATTTACTTGCTGAGATCAAGTATATGAAAGAAAGGCTATCTCAGCCACAGGGAGATAGCCTTTCTATGCCACAGAATAATTTCTATAGCACTATTTTGAGTCAAAACACCAGGAATAGTCATATGTAAGATCCTCCATGGAACTGCATGCCCTAGCTGTACAAAAGCCACCCTATAACAAAATGATGGCCCCTTGCAAAGAGCACGAAAGTTTGGGCTGCATTGGAGAGTATGTCAATCGCGGCGGGGATGTAATAGTTGTGAATCAGACTACAAGTATGACATATATATAAGAAGGGACGGATAACGTTGGTCGTGACACCTCAGGCCCTCTGATCTGAGAGATAAGAAAAGCCGAGTTATAAATATTATGATTCTCTTAAAATCTTGTTGTAAAGTCCACTGACAACCACCATAAAGTAAAGATAGCGCTTCCGCTTCTTGAATAATATTATTGAGAAAAAAAAGTTTATACTCAATGCTTTTAGAACCCCTGTGGTTGACGTAGCTATTATGCCTAGACCTGTCGTTCGTGAGTCCTCTTAGAAAGCCGCATGAAAGTATGCATAGATGAACAACAGGTGAAAGATGTTGCGGGATCAGAGGTGGAGATATTGGAAAGATAGTTGGCATGCAGGATATAGACTCCGTGAATGAGAAGTAAGAGGGATGCATTTGTGTGTTGGACAGGGGGAGCTGAGTTCGGGAAGGGACATCAGCTTAAATTCTTTTCTCCAATTTTATAAATTCTTTTCCTTTTTTAAATGTGTGAGCTATGATTGACTTGGTTTGCCAGTTGAAATAAGATCTAGAGAGGTTCCATATTGGCGTTCCAAAAGATAATTACATTATAGAATAACCTAGAATTGAATTTGTGAGTGAAAAAAATGAGCTAGATATTAAGGGGGTGGGACTATCCAGGTGATTAACTATTCTTTAAAGGATGTTAAAATTCTTAGGTAGCATCTAAACAAAATCATCGATAATGTTGGACAAGGATGGAAAATGTGACTCGCAGTTTCTATTACTTGGTGAAAGATTGGGCAGCTGGTTTCTATTTGGATGCCCTGTTTATGTAGAGAACTCAGTAGAGGTAGGCGGTCCCATAAAATTTGCCATAAGAAAGATGGTTGTTTATGGGGAATTGGCAAGTTCCAGATGAAGAGTCATACCAGTGGTCTTGCATCAATGATGGTGCCGAAGTTTCCAACTGGTTAGAGAAGAATCGATATAGCATATGATGCTGATTTGACGGTAAATTTGCCTTCTTTTGTTTCCTTCCAGAGTGGCTGTTAATGGCAACCACCTTTTGATATAAAGATATCCAGGATTGGTTCCGATAAGTGGTTTGGGGAATATGTTTTGAATGAGAGGTGCGTTCCATTTCCTTTTCCTTATGAGATCAGAGACCAGTCGTGTGGGTTGGTGGGAGGTTTGTATTGAGAGAGGTAACTTGGACTTGTTGATTGAAGACATTTGTCAGTCCAAATTCTAATTTGGCGTCTATTTCCTACTTGCCAATGAAGACCTTGCAGTATTACGTACAAGCCTGCCACGATGCCTATCCACCGTCAGAAGTTTTCTTCACAGCCATAAAGGTGCTGACTTGACAGTATTCATTGCGAAAGAAGGAGGACAATGACCATTCGAGTTTAACAATATGCCAACTTATCTTGGCAAATAGGGGTTTATTAAGAAGATGAATGGATTGGAAGCCAACCCTCTTTGACTGGGTGGTCCACATAAAGTATGCCAATTTATCCAATGTAGTCCCTAGATTTTATGTTCTCTTGTCCACTACATAAAATAGAATCCAACTTTTTACATACAGTGATTGAAAGGAGGAAAACTTGTAAATGATGTGAGGAGCCATTCTCATCAAAGGTTGTCTTTACTTAAGGTGATTTCATAGTTTCTTTGAGGCAAATTGGTTCATCTAGTATGGACTCTTTTCAACGAAGTTGCGCACATGGTGTTAAAGAGATATGGACATCTCATAATGGTTGATCCAGTTCTGCTTTACTTTAAAGGCTTATGTGGATGAATACCTTGTTTGGAAAGTTTTTGGATTGTAGAGTTTTTAATAGGGCTCTAATTCAAAGGGTTGTGGATCAATTTGGTGGTTAATTGGATGTGTTGAAGTGGAATCAGTGGGTGGTTTCGCCTTCATTTCACAGAGGCGCTACACATGAAGTGCTTGCTTGTCGAGGGGCCATGTTCAAGGACTAGTTTAAGTTTGTTGGCATCGTTTTATGTGCATTCCTCGTTTAGATTTTTCAACAGTGGATCTATGGGTAAGGCTACATGATATTATGGCTGAGATCTACTTCTACAAAACTGCAATTCACTTTAGAAGATATTTTGGAAAAGTTTTAGCCGTGGATTGGTTAGAAGCTAGACAACAACGTCCCGATGTTTCCCAATTCTGGTTAGGGTGCTTAGTGATGAGCCTTTAATAGTTGGTGTTTATGTGCCAAGGTGGTAGATAATGTTAACTAGGTTTGAGCTTCCTATAAGAAGGTGTTTCAAATAAGCTATTGGCGTGGCGTTATTCGCCATGTTAATCAAGGTTGTACCGTACCACTTGCTCAAGCTAGACAGCAGATTGATGTGGCTATCTGTCGTTATTCTTAGCTTGAGAGTAATCCTATAATTTTCAAACTCATCCAGCTTTTTTCTCCAAACGATTGTGTGCCTTTGCCAACTCAAATTGGACTTGAAAAATCCGAATACAATAGACGATGCTTGGGATGAGCAAGAAGAGGTTGATACTGGAAATTTATCCTCGAGGAATTCAGCTTCTATTCCGGTGCTTATAGTGAGTTCGCAGAATTTCAAATTGTGGCACCTCAGAGAAGGATTCGTCCCCGGTGACAGTTACCTTAGGCAGCTATAAAATTTTACTCTTCTGAGGCGGATTCCAGCAACATTGCTAGATCGGTATTAATTCTCGTGACTGCCTGGGGACTGATCTGTACCTATAGTGGTATTCGACGGCTTTACTTCTAAGGTTTACTTCTAAGATTTTAATCAAGTTTGTAGTCATGTGAGAAATCTGCTAGGCATTCTGATTTTATTCCCAGAGCTTCAGCCTTTTAGCTATTTTTTTTAGCATTATTTGGTCTATTGGATATCAGTTGAGAGAGACCGTTGTTTACTTGGGTACATGGCTATCAGCAAATGGACTTTGTCTATGAAAAATTGGCCAAGTCATGGCCTTTCCATCATGGATTTTGCTATATCCTTCAACCATATCTAGTAATCCAACGATTCAGAAATCAAATCGCGCCCCAATACTTTGTAATATCAATCTTACTTGTACGAAATTCCCCTTGCCTCATTGTTTTGAAGCCATGTGGCTTTTCGACCGTCAAAGTTTTCAGATTATCAGTTATGTTTGATTAGTCCATGTTGTTAGTAAAGAAATATTTTCCTTACTAATGATTGTTGGTAGGTGTTAACAGATGAGGATGATATTTGCGCTTCTATCATTTCCTATTCTAAGAATCTATTTCCCCCTCCTTTTTCGTTACGTTACAATAGAGATTTGGAAAGTACATATTTGCAAGGTCTTCCTTTAACTTCCCTTTCACCCCCTCAAGTGAATCATTTACTTCAAGCATTCTTATCGGATGAGGTTGAAAGAGTTATATTCGAACTAGGAGGTTTTAAGGCACCACGTTCTGGGGTCTTCTGCCTTAGTTAAAGTTGCAAAAGAAGAGAAAATCACGTGGATAAATTTCCCCTTCGATCTTCCCATTTTAATTATGCTGATGATGTTTATATGTTTCTTCAGATTCAAAAAGAGGTTAGCCTAAGCATAGCTGCAGGCTCACAAATCTTGACGTGATACTGTAGCATATATGGCCAGTGTATCAATTGGGCTAAGTCTAGCCTTTTGATTAGCTCAAATACGTGAGTTTCAACTAGAGCTGAGATTCAATAAGGTTTTGATTTTGAGCAAAGTAGAAGTTTGAAAAATACTTGGTTTTTAACTTAAACGTAAGAGTGCACAAAAAGGAGATTTTTCAGGGCGTTATTCCCCAACTTAAAGATAGGTAAGCACACTAGCAAAGAAAGTTACACCGATTCAGTCGGTGCTTTCTTCCCTACTTGTTCTCTATATGTTGGTCTATTCTTTTCCTGTTGCTGTGTCTAAGCAACTAGATTGTATTCTTGCTCAATTTTGGTGGTCAGGTGAGACGTCTCACAAATCTAATTATTGGATGGCTTCCTAAAAGTTCAAGAGGATTGAGTTTTAGGATTTTTTGAATGTTTAATCAGGGTTTGCTGGCCATATAAATAAAGAAGATTTGATCTACGCCACATAGCTTTTAGCGAACATTCTGAAACGTTACTTACAGAACCAAGCTTTTTGAAGATGAATAATACTAAGAACTCATTGTGGATTTGGCGCCGCATTTTAGCTGGATAGAGGATTCTAAAATATGGAATACTGTAACGACCCGGCCGACGACCCAACCACATGGTAATGCCTCTCTTAAAACGTCTAGCCAAGTAGGTACTTCTAAGATTATAGGCAAGGTCTTATAAGGACAATCTTATGCTATCCCACATTCGATTTGGGATATTACAATCTCCGTTCTTTATGCCTTAAAATCCTTGATAAGGCTCGATCACAAATAGCCCAGAATCTTTCTCTCCAGCCAATGTAGGATATACTCGGCTCACTCTTTGTTGCCCCATCCATGCTCTCAATGGAGGATATACCTGGGTTTGCCTTTGTTTTTCCCAACAATCGCCTGTCGGACTTTCCAGTTAGAGCTTTTGAGAGCTGTTCACAGCCTCATCACAGGGCATTGCTCCTTCAAAAGGGCTAGCAAACTAAGTACTTTTAAGATCATAGACAGAGTCTTATAAAGGCAATATCATATTATCCTACATCCGATGTAAGAGATCACAATTATAATGGCATAAAGCTGATAGGAGGTCCATCTCTATTTGGATGGATTGGTGCTTACCAAATGTACTGTCGGAACAGCTCCAAGTTTTGGCATAGAGAGCAAGAACACTAGCTGGTAGCTGGTATCAGACTTGTTCATTACCAATACTAAAATTTGGGACCTACATAGGATTCTTTCAGAACTGCGTTAGGAAAGTGCATTGGCATGAGATTCCTAGTCCCACAATTCGAGATTCTGAGTTTGCACATTGTTGTTCTCCAATTGATCCTCTCCATTTTTCCAATATCAATGCATGTTTCCTCCCGACATTTGCCATACTCGATGCTATAGAATTAATGTTTAACCTTACCTGCCTGCATACTATTTTCTTACTCCATTGCTTCAATTTGGTGAAAATTGATGACAGATTAAGCTTCCAGATCAGCTTCCTTTGCTGACATTTTGTCTAAGATGACGACTAATTGCAGGAAATTGCATTCTATGTATATCCCCCAAGAGAAAGAAAGACGTGCATTACAACTTTTATCAGCATTGACCTCTTTTGCTTACCAATCGGATAAAGATACTCCGCAAGATGGGTTAATTTATGTACAGATTGCAATACCTCTCACTCAAAACGGTCCGTGCTGAGATGAAGTCACCTGTAATGTATTGTCACTGTTGTCTTTTGCTATAGTTGTCATCTACTCACCTATGGGATTGTCTCATTGTCATCCCATCTTTTTCTTTCCCTGTTTATATGTTGTGTTTTCTTTGCCCTGTTCATACCCATTGCACACAATTGAACAAAAAATGGATTTTTGTCGATGAGACAGCGCGAAAGCACGAATTAATGAAAACAGGCAACAAAAAATTCTATACATTATATTTCGTTCACTTAGATGTGGTCCAGTAGCTCATTCTTCCGTATCATTGTCATGACCACCACCTTTCTCATGTTCCGCAACAACCATTAGCATCTCAAGGCGCTTATCAAAAAGTAATGCACTCTCATCTCTCTTGTCAAGTTCAGCCCCTTCAGCTTCGAGCCATTTTTCTCGCAAATCATCAAGAAGATTTCCTTCATCAATATTCACCTCGGCTCCTGGAGCACTAGGAACAGTAGTGCGGAAAGAAGAATCTCCAGATGGCGGTGGAAGCGTCAGCAACATAGCCCGGAACTCGGGAGTATCCGCAAATGTCTCAAAGTTAACAGCCATTACATCTAGACAATACTCTCGGATCTTCAAAACCCCGTAGCTAGACATGCAACAAAAGTCATACAATGAGAAACAAAAAAGGCCCGAGCTTATGCATATTACAATGAACAGTATTTTAACCTTTCACTATTCGTTCTACGGCTGAATTAATAGAACTAGGACTCCATTGATTTTCGGTTTACTTTGATACCAGATACTGGACAGAGGATAATGCTCATTCTGGAACTCTCAAAATGGTCATTCATACGAAGGATCGAGTAACATATGCATAAAGCTAGCATCTAGGGCGCATGTAACTTGAGAAATAAATGTCTCCAAGATGCATGGCAAGTCAAGAAGTATGTAGTTTAATACATTCGAGTCTTTCATGCACGCAAGGATGGCGATGAACGAGCTGGTATTAGTCAAGAAGAAGTATGTAGTTAAATACATTCGAGTCTTTCATGCTTGCAAGTACGGTCGCGAATAAACAAGCTGTAAAATACCAGAATCATGCTATATTAGGTTCAGTTAAATGACTAGGAGAAAGATTTTCATCTTGAGATCGACTAACGTTGAAAGGACAAGAACAGATAATAAGCTCTAATTGTAAGTTAACAGCACGATACATTCTCTGCAGTCAATAGAATTTAATTGATAGTTTGCACCCAACCAGATTTATGGCACTAAATACGCCAATCAGTGGCCCAATTTACCTTCCATTCCTATCCAATAAATATGTTCTGTTCTATGAAACTGACAAATAAGGAGGATAAACCACAAAGAAAGCATACATGTCAGATAACGTCAGCCAATGGCACAACTCAGCAGGAGGAACCATTTCCAGGTGTGCTAGCAGTGCATCAGCTACGGCACGCTTAAGAGGAAACAACAAGTATCTAGAAGCAGCGTCAAACATTTCTTCAGCCTGCACCAATAGAGTACACAAGCGTTAAACACCCCAAGTAAATAACATTCCCAACCATTTAAGACTAGAACCATACCTGATTTGGGTCTATACCGTCCAAACTATCAGTGTACCTGCATTGAGCATTATATGAGTCATAAATGTATCTTGGAGCCACTTATTTCGTGTGTGTGTGTGTGCACATGCGTGTCAGAGCAGAGTCTTTCATCAAAAGCAAGAATGTCGACTTGAAAATGCATGTTGAGACCTCCCTAAGAAGTATTATACTTCTGTTCAACTTTATATTCTAACTATGAGTGAGTGAGTGAGTGAGAGAGAGAGGGTTTGCTTACATATACTCTATCATTTTCTCAAAAGCTTCCATGCTCAGATCCTGTTCCTCGAGACATGGAAGAGTATAATCAAGTAACCCATCTTTTCCTTCAAGAAAATCCTTCATACGCGATAATCTTGCTTTAAAGTATTCTGATCTTGATGCTAAGACCACTTGATGGCACCGAAACATTTTATCTTCAACTCTTATACAAACATCAGCATGATCATCCTCAACATCACTCATTTGCAATGAACCCACGCGATGCACAAGACTACCAACAGCAGTGTGTAGGCTGTGTTCTCTGGTTGAATTGGCAAGAGAAATTCGGAGGATTCGGTGCAAGGAAGAAGGGAGACGGTCTTCTTCAGGCAGGAAAAGGCCCTGCAAGATAAACCGTTTCTGAGAATTGTCTACATCTCTAAGTGCTTTGTACTCTGCGTACTTCTGGTGAATCAATTCCTTCTCAAGGACCCTTTGCAACGATTCACACTTGCAAACTTTGCATATCCTCACAAGATCCTCCATGTCATCTACGGCAATCTCAAGCCTATCAGAATAAAAGAAGTGGAAAAGGCTGTAAAGAGCAGGATAAGATAATTTTTCCCTGGAAAATCTAATCTCCTTCCGCTCCTTCCAGTCAGTCTCAAATTTTTTCTTCAGGAAAGGTGAACGAACACTCAAGATGACTCTGTGAGCTTTGATAGGTCTTCCTTGCACATAAAATATGACATCTGGCGGGAAGTGACTAGAACTCGATTCTCCATTGGATAAATCACCTAGTCAATATCCAAAATCATGTCAGATTGACGTAGGTATCAATCGTAAATAAGTGCACGGAATTCTATCAAAAATCAATAACTAGTGTGCATTTGGGTTTACACAATCCAAGTACTATCTTAGTTAAATTCTAGTCAAATTTGCTTCGGGGTAAACAATACCAGATCTTTACAAGAAGTAGAATTTACAGGGGGTTTATGAAACACAAACACCTCGTATAGGCCAAGTTATTGTCTTGTCAGCCAGGTAGCACGGACACATCCGACACCAACACCGACCGGGACACCGGGCACCACAATTTTCAAAAAAATCATATTTTGGACACGACTGAAAATTTTAATATATGTGTGTGTGTGTGGGTGTGTGTGTATTTATACACACACATCTCTCAATTGGAGCAACTAAATTTTGTTCAAAACGGATGAGAAAAAAGGCAAGTAACATAAAATAGTCTCAACAGTAACAAAAAAAAAAAAAGATCAACAACAAGAAAGCAGTTGAATGTCACAACAGTATCAAGATTAGAGTCTTAACAATAATGAAAGAGAAGGAAAAAAGACATGGGACTAAAGGCATGAAGGAAAGGTTTTATATAATGAGATGGGTCTGTAAATGAGGTCGGAGATGTTGACCTATCTTACTCTAGACTGGCAAGTTTGGATGCTTTAAACAATAAAAAGAAGGAAAAGAGAAAGAGATGAGAGAGAAAGAAGAAGGTACCGTTTGCTGGGTCGATCTGATTAGGGTTTGGCCTAAAAGTTTATTTCTAAAATATTCCAGATTTATCCCTCAAATAAATCTGAACTATTGTATTTTGACCCCATACGCATGGACACTTCTTCAAGAGGTGTCCGACATGGTGTCCGATAATTAAAAAATAAATAAATTCAGACACCGCTGAGAGTTGTCAGACACGTGTCTGGAGGTGTCGATGGGGTGTCGATGGGTGTTGAACACCATACCTCGACCTATAAGAGATGTTGGTGCTTTGACAACATCCTTGACAACTCTCAACACCTCCGGACAAGTGTAAAACATCTCGACTCTTCTGAAAAGGTGTCGGACACGTATAATCCATAAACACGATATAAAATTTTTATTTGAGGAGTATTGTGGAATATATTAGAATGCTTTTTATAATTTCTTCTTTCTGCCGGTTCTTTCTTTTCAGTATGCTCCTTGTTCTTTCTTCTTTTGGCTCACTCTTCCTTTCCTCTTCTACTTTCTTTTCATGCTTCTTCTACAGTGTTTTTGCTGCTTCTTCTCCCTTCTTAAGTTACATTGCAGCAATTACAGTGCGGATCTTTTGAATACTATGTGGTGTTGTGTTCCTATCAGTGTCGGTGTTCCTTCTGTGCTACCTAGCAGAGGGTGGTTCACCAACTGCAGCTTGTATAGAAGATATCTACTAACCTTTCGCAACGTAGGTACATCACAGAAAACAACTTGAGGTCAAAAAATAAGTTTTAGTTCTTTACACAGGATACATGAGTCCACCAAATTTGGCTACAAAAGGACAGTAAAGTGACAAAAGACGTCGACGACAACTATTTTCAAAGCAGAGTTATCCTACACTAGCATGTCATATGGCAATGGCCCCTGATTCTTGCAAATCCTATTAAAACCAACAGCTGGGCATCATAAAATGTATTTTATTCAGAGCCAACCTCAAATGTTCCAATGCTTTAAATTCTTCCAGAATCTTGTAATTTTCAAGTTCTGCCAACAATCTGCCACGTCTGGTCATAGCTTTTCTACTTTCCTCAAAGGTGTAATCTTGAAATGTGCTTTTACAAGACCAAGTCCTTTAGTACTATGGCTACAACTATCACTGCTGCTAACTTCTGGTCTGCAGTCATGTAGACGCTACTTATGATCCTGCCAATGAGATGAAGTAGTTCACCAGCTCGTTGCCAATACATATACAGCCTTTGTAAGGCCAGTATCAGCTTGCAGTCCAATATGTTCATAATAGATCCATCTGACCCTTACCCAGAGTCAAGCACATCTTAGGTCTCATCTGTATTCCAGTGACAAATCCTTAAGGTAAGTCACCTTAAATTATTCAACTTCATGCAGTTTTAAGGGGACCATTTTACTGCAAAATGAAATCTCCTAATCCCCACGCATCTGCTTTAGCCACATTACCTAACTCCTTTAAGTATTTGCAACAAATTTCCATTCTTAGACAAACATCCTATTAATCAATAACAAGGAGAAAGGGAAGTGCCAAACAGATATTTCAACACGAAAACGGATCATGTGGTCATATTTCAGCTACTACTATAAACAACCAATTCACCTATATCCACACAAGCATATGCTATAATCATAAAAGTACATTGCGTTTAATGAACAAAATTTACCTGCACACTGGGACTGGCCATCCAATTGCTCATAGTAACCCTTATTGGCCGTGCACCCGAGGAACACCTCCTTCATCGCGGCCTGCAGCGGGGCCAGCGGTGGGGGCCTTGCCTCAAACGCCTTGAGCAGCTTCCTCACCTTTAAATTCAGCGCGGCGTAGTGGCACCTGTCTCCGTCGAAGGTGTGCTCGGAGCAGATGGCGCCGGCCTCAAGCAGCATGCGCGCCGCGTCAAGGTGGCCGGCAAGGCACGCATAGTAGAGCGCAGCCGAGTCCCACCGGTCTCGCGAGTTGACGTTCACGCCCGACTCGAGCAGATTCTTGAGGCGGTCCACGTCGCCGGCGCGTGATGCTTCGAACACGTCGCCGTATGGGACTTTCTTGAGGGGGAGTGAGGAGTGGAAGTCTTCGGTCTCGAGGTCGATGCCGTCCAGGTCCGACATGGCTCGGGCTCGGGCTCTTCAGCTGTGGTGTCGGCGGCTCTGTTTGGTTGGGGTGGTTTGCTCATGGTGCGGTCAAGGTCTCGGGCTTTGGGTGGGTGGTGTGGATCGGCTATGGAGACTTGGGGGATTGGACATTTCTGTTTTTGAGGGTGAGGGTTTAGCAGAGGCCAGACAAGGAAGAAATGTGGAAATGTGAAATGACACTTTTGTTTTGTTGTCCCAATTCCCAACTAGTTTGGAATAGACCTTGGTCTCAAACACAGTTATTAAAGTTCCATCGCACCTAAAGCCCTAAAAGCTAGGCATAAAGTGTAAGCGTGTGCTTTTTTCATGTGAGGTATAAAATAAAAATAAAAATAAAAATAAAAATAAATATATATTAGTGTATTAAATTAATAAAATCACATAAAAAAATTCCGAACATAATTTAACAAATTTTCAACACTAAAGAAGTTTTAAATACAATGAGAAGTAGTTAATCTTAGGTGACTATGGCAATGTCATCCTCATCATATGTGAGAAATAAAACAATAATATTTTTCTTAAGAGAGAATCATAGGGTTCAAGTCTAATGGAGATTCCTCTTCAATCTCATCTTCTTTATCTATAAGGTGATGTGAAACACCACCGATAAGCCAAGGAAAAAGAGCTCGCATAACCTGACCGATTATATGAGTCAGTTTCCCGTAGTCGGGCGATCTCCTAACGTTTGTTATTTGGCCTATCCAAATCCAACTGTAAGTTGAAAAGCCTTGACCGTTAGCACTCCCACCTAGTGGTCAAGGCTTTTGGTGGTCAGATCATTCAGGCAAGGGGACCCTTTTGGCTAAGCCTATCAAGAGTTCCGGCACTTATCCTGCACGGGCGGATAGAAAAAGTATTTACCTAAAAGAGAGTAACAATTGGGAACGAGATTCTAACACAATGAACAACAATTGATTAGGGATTTTGGATTTTAGGTTTTTTTTTTATGGTTTATATATTGATTTAATATGTCATAAAAAATAAAAAATAGTGAATGGTTGAGATGATGCTATGATGCAAAAATAAAATATTAGGATTTTTAAACTTTTTTTTTGCACTTCCACCACCGCCTTGAGCATCCACGCCTTTTCAAAGGGGCTGTGCGTAGCCTTAAGCGAGGCGCAGGGAGTGTGCCTTACACCTAAGCGCACCTATGATAACACTGCTCTCCAATACTTCAAAATTTTTAATAAAGTCAAGTCCAATTCATTAGTCTATTATAGTTTTAAAGCTTCGTTACAACTTTTGTTTGATTTTGAAGGAAATTTTAACAAAACAAATAAAAAAGTCAGTTTGTTTTCATAATCCTTATCTAGAAAGGCATGCGCAAGTTTTCTGGCTTACTTCACGCATGACTCATGTCGATGAGCAATAATCAAAATCTTTTCGATGCACCATTGCAACATGTTTCTAAGACCCTACCTTTCATCTTCGAGAACCACAACCATGGCTACCACCCATCTAGCAACGATAAACACAAAGCATGTAGGATGTACATTACTTAGCTAGGGATAGACAACATAGACACCTCTTAAAATTGTTTAACCATAAAACTAAAATATTGTTGTCTTATGTATTTTTAGCAATGAACTTACGTCGTGTATTACGTAATTAGTTAACAAAAAAATATAGTACAAATAGTTTAACCCTATCGTCACACTTTCATAATTAGGAAACACACACTATATTTTAATTTTTCACGCTCTTACCGATCCAAAATTTGTATTATTTTCTAGCTAATTAGGAATATTTTTTTAACGAGAGATGAGAGTCAGAAATAGCATAAATAGGCCTCCCACATTGGGTATGTCTCCCAATTTTATGGATCGCTTGTCCGACCGTCATTCACTCGGGTTGGTCACAGGCCCAAAACGCTCGAAAAGAACAGCAAAAGGCCCACTCACAAGCCCGAAAGCAGCACAAAAACAATAAAATAATCAGGCATTGCCAAATGTGTGAAAACTGCAGTCTCTCTGCTGCAAACGTACGGTCGGTCTGTCTCACACAGTCACACCACCTATGTGCTGTGCTGTGCTTCATTGAAGAAGCAAAAACAGCTGGTAAGAAGTAAGAAAACTCCAATTTCACTTTCCCAAGTCCTCACAACCTCCACACTCTTCCGCTTCTTTCTTTCTCCACCTTCTCCAGCCGTTTCTTCAAAATTTTCGGATTCTTTCTTCACCTTTTCTGCTGCTCTACTTTCAGCAACAGTAAGATCAAGAAACGTTTGGTTCTTGCTAATCTAACTTTCTGATCGTTAAATTCCTATTTTCTGCTTGTTTTGATGTAAATTTTTGGCCTAAAACGGACTGATGATTTGTTGTGCTCTGTTTGTTTCTCTGTAGGTGAAAAAAGCTCATTTTGCAGCTCTTGCTAGCTGACGTGGCTTCTGGTATGCTCTCTCTCTCTCTCTCTCTCTGGCCTTCTTTTTCGTCCATGATTCGCTTCATTTTTTTTTGTTACATTACTGTAAATGGCGACATTTCGTGCATGTAAGTATGCCCGGGATTTCGTTGATGTATAAATGACATGCATGTTCGTGCTGTCGTCCCCGAAAGTTTGGCCAAAAGTTTCGCCTAATTTGGATTACAATTTAATTAGCGCGTGCGTGGTGCTGATCATGTGCCTGTACTTGTGGTGTTTGTATGCATACTTAAGTAAAGTAGTACGCCTGCGCTTGTAATGAATTTCTGAAGATCAATGCCATTTTCTCTGGGAAAAAAGTGCTTATGCAAATGGAAATCGTAGGCCGTAGTTATCTCGTCTCGCGTTAAGATTTAAAGTTTTTCTCGATTCATGCTCAAAGCTGAAAGCTCAAAGTTTTTCCTTCTTGTAAGGGGCACTCGCAGTTAGTGAGCCGGTGTTAATTTCCAGTAAGCTGTCCACAATTCGCTGATTTGAAAGACGCAAAAGTTATTGTCCGAAATTTCTGAAAGTCTTTTGTTCTCTATCAATTTGATTTTGCATTGATTGGACAAACTATTTGGAACCCACATTACAGCGTTAATATCGACCCAATGGCATCTTCTGACGAGGAGGGTGAGGTTCTCCCAGATTGTGTGACAGATTACCATTTTGTTGATGAGAAGGGACAACCGACCTCATTTTCCATTTTGCCACTTCGGTGGAACAACGATGAGACTCTAGAAGGCTCGGGTACACAGGCATTCTTACGTGGAATTGCAGATAATGGGCTTCAGCAAATTTATAAGAAGGTCATAGCTTGGAAGTTAGAACTTTCTTATGTGCTGCCTGAAATTTATGTGCTTACGAAGGAAAATTGGTGGATAAAGCTCCAAAGGCCAAGGAAGAGCTTTCAAGACGCTATCAAGACCATTATGATCACAATTCACTGCCTCCATCATGTGAAAAAAAATCCGGAGGTATCTAGAGATGCCTTATGGAACCACATGCTGAAAGCTTTCAGGTATTGCAGGACATTTTGGTGCCTCGTCTGGCTTTGGTTTTTTCTGCCGCAAATCTAGTGATTAACCAACTGTACAGCTCGCACGAAGTTGAACCTTCTGAGGATGATCTGTTGGACCACATGCTGTTAGTTAAACAAGCTGTGCTTATGGATAAAGATTTGGCGAAGTCTCAGGTTTGTTCAACTTATATAAGTCCATGGAAAGAGGCTGTCCTTGATTCACCTTTCTCCTAGAAATATAAGAGCAATAGCTTGTGTAGTATTCTTAAGTTTTTTTAGTTGCATGATTATTTTCTTATTAGTGATGATCGATATTATAAACCCTGTTATTATATGCAAGTTAGGTTGTCAAATATGCATATTACTCTAGTTTGATTATCTTGATATCATATGAAAAGGGTTGGGCCAGTTTTGCAGCATAAGCAATTCACGTATTGTACTGTGAACAAGTTTGCTGTTATGTTTTTTGGGATAAATGCATAAGCATCATAGAGTTCAGGGGAGTTTTAGACTCAAAAAATGGATGTCATATTGTCAGCACTCATCTACATGCCCGTATACATGCAAGAAAAGAAAGAAGAGAAAGAAAAAGAGTTTTAAATCATAATGCGGCTTGCCTAATTCTACTGTTGCCAACACTTGTAAAAGAGCTACACAGAAAAACACAAAAGAGAGGTAATTAAAGTTGAAATCCTCTCTTGAGGGATGCCATTGCACAATAGGATAAATCTGCTCTCTAAAAATGAAAACTAAATGGTCAAGGTATGTCAACATCTTTTATTAGCATATCTTTCTACTTTAAACCGTACGTCTAGTGTATTCTGAAAGGATCTAGAATTCATCACGCATGCTATTCTATAGACTCTTAAACTGTTGCCCTCACGAAAGTAGTGCCTTCAACAGTATTTGACTAAAATTCTCTTGGAGATGCCTGGGACCAAGGGAACTTTTAATGAGGTCAGTCCAATTGTTTAGATCTCGGTTACATGTTGACACTATTTTGTCATCCATTTGATGTTCTATTAAATGATTATTATTTAGAATCTGTGCTTTGCTTCGTGTTTCAGGAGAATCGAACAACCAAAAGATACGATTTTATCGTTGATACATATGATGAGTATAGTGATGATGGTGATGATGAATGTCATAACAGTCAAGATATGCTTTTTGACTATGTTTGTGCACTTTGTGACAATGGTGGTCAACTTCTCTGGTAAGCATATAATTTCTATGCCTTTCTAGCTGTGTCTGGATGGAAGTCTTTTGTCTTTTATTAAGTAGCTAGGACGCCCCTTCCATCTCCACCCCCACGGTGTAATGGCTTTGGTACCTTTCATAATAGCCAAGGTTTGGCACATTATTGTAACAGCATATCTCATAAAAGATAGTTGTAACAATGGAGATACACAACGCAATAAAGACGTTGCTCATTCTGCCTGTCCAAAACATATTTTTAGCTCATTGTAAGTGGTAGGGACTGTTGCAATTATCTAGGTTTGTTGCATCAACAGAGCACAAATCTTGGCATAGCACAAAACTGAAAGCCATTTTCCCAGCAAACTTTTCAATCTCTTTTGGTGATAACATTTCTCGTAATCTTACTCAGAAAAACGAAACAGCTATGTCCCCAATTTAGCCTGATTAGCAATACGACAAGAAACTATACGATAGTACTAATCAAACAAAGCAACCACAATGAATTCAGAAGGTCGGAAGTTAAGTGGTTCAGCTGTGCCTTAATTCACGGGCGAGGATAGGATCAAAATTCGACTGTAAACAAATCTGTGAAGATTGTGCTGGCGAGCATTAATCTCAGCTTCAGAACCCCAACATGCCTAACTTCTCGATTTGTAAAGAGGGCTCAAAGACTAAATATAGTCAACAGTATAAGTGGGTGAAGGGTTTTAATAAAACCTAGTATAGCCTATTAAAGCATGAATATGTTGTTGGGCCCATTCTCTAATGGCTTAAGCTTTTAGGGCAGATGGTAACTTCACATAGTCCCAGAGTTCTGGTTTGGAGAGGTCTTTGGTATAAGCCTCCTGGCTTGCATTTGGTCCCCTATTTTGTTTATTCGTGCACTTGGTGGTGGTTCACCTTGATTTGTTCCCAACTGATCTGTTTCTCCACATGCAATTGGGGGAGGGGGAGTGCTAAAGCATGATATACATTGTTGGGAGCTTAAGTTTTAAAGCAGATGGTAACTTAACATAGCCATACGACTATATGTTGCAAAAGCAAACATCTGTATGATCTATATGCCACAAGCACTTAAATCCGTATTGTGTATCTGCTACCTAAGTTTGTCATTGGAGTATTCCTTCTTGAATATCTCATTTGTGATCCTTGCAAGGTTGATATTCAACACTATTGTACATTCTTTACCTTTTTTGATTAATGTACTTGAAAATTTTCATCCTCTTAACATCCCATATAATGCAGTTGTGAAGGCAGGTGCATAAGATCCTTCCATGCAACTTTAGATGCTGGAGCTGAATCTTTTTGCGAATCTCTTGGATTTACTGATGCTCAAGTTGAAGTACATACCTTCTTTCATCGTATTTATCTTTGAGCCAATTATTACCTAAATTTAGCTTTTGCACGACTAACTTCTGTTTGGTTGTATGCAGGCTATTCCAAGTTTCGTCTGCAAAAATTGTCAATATCAGCAACATCAGTGCTTCACTTGTGGCATGTTGGGCTCTTCTGACAAGTCTTCTGGTGCAGAGGTTCTAATCCTTTTCGATTGTTTAAGGCCAAGCAAATTCAGTGCATAGATTATGTTCTCAATTTGTGATTGATCATTATCAGCGGTCATTTTCTTCCTTTCGAGAATAGTCTAATGAGAACTTCAACACAAACAAGATTAAACCGTATTTGTAACTGATTGATATTTTTACATATTAGTCGAAAGATGCACATGAAGCATGATGTGTTTTCTTACATTGTTCTCACAGAACTGACATTGTTTTACTCTAACAATTATGGTTGTCGAGAAGTGTATCACTATTAGTGTAAGAATATATACGTGTGTGGCGTGCATGCTTAATAAGGGACAATCAAGTACGCATGCAATGGTTATACTTTTCCTCAACAGTGAAGGGTGAAGCTCTCGTACTATTGCACCTATTGCACTGCAATCCCATTTTCTTAAATAAGAATATCTTTTTTGTTCCCGAGAGTGTTTATTTCAATCTTGGTACGCCCATTCCATATCAATGAAGTGGCACGTTGACTACTGCTGCTAGGAAAGGGATCCTCTAGATTCGTGAGTGGACTGCACTGCTGGTGTCAACTGCTAAATGACCTTTTGTTGCTAGAACTTGGGTTTGGTTTTCTGATGCTTGTTTTCCTTGTATTTTCACCACCTTAGTGGCTTACTCCAAAGATGGAGTCCTGTAAGAGACTCTAGAGATCCGGTCTAGCTGCGTAGCTGTGCAAACATGGTAATAACACTGAGGACCAAATGTAGACCACATGTTAAAACCAAACTCTAATATCGCTTTAGACATCTGCTATTTTGTATCTAGCTTTTGTGGATACTAATGCTTTTTTTCCTATTCGGAAAAGTTGATATCACTCATAAGATTGAACATATTTTTGCATTTCTTTATATAGTAGTAGCAATATTTGGGCAAATTTTGCACCTTTCTTGTCATATAACGATTGCAAATTTCCTTGCCCTAGCGCTGGCTTAACAGAGTCTCTGGTCAAATTGTTGCATCAAAAAGCCTACATCAGCAGCTGTAGATGTTAAAAACAGAACTAATATATGTCGGCTTCCTCTTCTTTCTTTCTTGTTGTCAATCAGCTTTTGTGCACTCAAGCACTTGAGATCACGTTTTGGTTCAAGCTATCATTGATGATGACGATGTATCCACTTGTTACTCATAGCAATGTTCATGCCAACTACTTCTATGTATCTCCTGAAGCATTTTAAGCAGTTCTTAACTTCAATTTAGAAGTATGTAGATTTGAGAGGTTCCTGCTTTCCATTCACTTGCGCTGAAATGTTCTTATTTAGAGCAAGTTGTCCTCCTAAATCTCAACAGCTTTTCCAGTGATATAGAGCGAATTTCTGATTTTTTTTTTATGGAGCTCTTTTCCAGGCATTGTCGCTATCATATACATACATACATACATACATACATATATTACAACGTAAATGAATTTTGAAAATTTAATAGCAGACCATCTATGTGATGCTTTACCTTTCATAGGAATCTAATGCATGAAGTTGCTAAATGTTTGCATTTCTGTTGTAGTACTTAATCAATGAATATTGTAGTCATTGGAAAATGAGGAGTCCCTCATATGTACTTTTCTTAAAGCTAAAGACCATATTTGTGATATAACAATATGCTTTATAATGATCTTCTGCTTAGGACACAAGTAAGAGCCTACCTAATTGGTCACTGGTCCTCTTTTTCTCTGCTATCTTCATTTGTTCATCGCCTTCTACTGTAGTCTGGCGGATATTGACGTTCGTCTTGGTCATTTTGTTGGTCATTTTGTAGTCATCATTGCTGCGTATAATAGATTGTGCTTTTAACAGTTGTATGCATGTGAAATCCAACTCAGACTTCTTTACAGGTCTTCCCTTGTGTCTCTGCAACTTGTGGGCATTTCTATCATCCAAATTGTGTTGCGAAACTTCTGCACCCGTGGGATGAAATTCAAGCAGAAATACTTCAGCAAAACATTTTTGCAGGAGAATCATTCACATGTCCGGCCCACAAATGTTTTCTTTGTAAGCAAGGGGAAGATAAAAAGGTTGATGATTTGCAATTTGCAGTGTGCAGACGCTGTCCGAAGGCATACCATCGCAAATGCTTACCCAGGTTATCTTGAACTGTGCTGATTTCATCATTCCAATCCAAAGTACCTTTAAGTACTTCGTTATAGTTTGATTATAACAAAAAGGTACATATATTCACGTCTTTAATCTAATGCATAATGTACTTTTTTTCAGGAAGATTGTCTTCGCAAGTAACTATGTGAAAAACATACAGCAAAGGGCATGGGATGGTCTTTTGCCTAATCGTATCTTGATATACTGCACGTACGTATTTTACATGGGTGACCCTATCTCCTAGATAACTATTTGTTCAGCAGCTGTTGCCTTACCAATAATGATTTGATAGGGAACACGACATGATTCCAGAAATTGGGACACCGGCAAGAGCTCATATTCTATTTCCCGATGATGATGGAAAAAAGAAGCGACAAATATCAGGGCTGCCTTTAAGCAAAGAGAAGGTGATGACTGGAAAGAGAAGTAAGTTGTTAGGTAATTTTGGAGAAAAAACTGCAGTAGAGATGCAAAAGAAGGTTGAGAGGACGAGTGGTGATATCAGAAGTGGTCATTCTATCATTGAGAAAGGGGTTACAAAAAAATGTATGAAGGACAACAGTACATATGTTCCAGCAAAAGTTGGCAACTCTTCCATCATGGATAAATCTCAATTCGCAAGAAACAAACCATCAGTCCCACTATTGAGAAAGGAACCGTATTTGCTGAAGTCTAAGCAGCAACATGTTCCCATGGTCAAGACTCAAAACATGCTTGCAGCTCCGAATGCAATTAAGAAAGCTAGCAGTATACGGCCTTTAGTAGATGCTGAGATGGAAAATCGGTGATTTTCTTGCCTTCTTCCATATCTTTCGGATTGTTGTCTTGGTTAAAACGCATAATCCTATTTGTCTGGTCTTCTTTATATCAAGATTGATGCATAGATTTTGATGCACAGAATGTTGAGGTTGATGGAAGATTCTACATCTTCATTCAACATGGAAGACTTCGTGAAGAAGCAGAAGATCGTATCTTCCAGTTCGTACTCGCAGAATTTTGTATTGGACAAGTCCATTACCATGGGAAAAGTGGAGCGCTCCGTGAACGTATAGTGTACCAACTTTACATGAGATACATCTGGCACTGATGGTTCTTTTTGTTATCTAAGTATATATATGTCATCATTAGGTTTGTAGGTTTGCAGTTTTATTCTTTTTCTTGGGTTCCTAAATTATGCCTGCAGGCTATTCGAGCTGCCTTGAAGAAGTTAGAAGAAGGGGGTACAATTGAGGACGCGCAGGCTGTTTGTGAACCAGAAGTTCTCAATCAGATTATCAGATGGAAGGTGCATACCAGTTTAACTCGTACTAAGTCTAACATTTATTCATACGTCAGGCTCTCAGTTTCCTCTCTTTATCTTGCTGGTCTGTGTTGATATGTACAAGTTTCTCATAGTTTTGCGCCTTTTGCTTGCACGTAGCCTGTTTGCGAGTTTTGAAATGAGGGAAAAGAAAAGAAAGGAAGGGGAGAGAAGAGAAGAGAAAGGAAGAGAAGGGAATACAGTTTTCCTTCCTCTTATTTGTGAGCTTAAGAGAGAGAGGAAAACATCATTCATTTCCTTTGTTTGTGAGTTTAGAAGAAAAGAAAAGAAATGATACAACCTTACATACATACCCTTATACAATTGTGTGTTAATCCAAACAAAGACTTTAAAGTATGATTTTAACTAAGAACATAATGCAAACGGAGAAAAAAACTGGTCATCAAGGACAAAACAGAAAGTTTATACCATAATAACGTGATAAGTTTTCACCGGTTAGTGCCACAATAAAAGAACACACAAACTAGCTATTGAAAAAACACAAATTGGTCTTCTGTTTGTTTGTAATAAATGGTATGATAGGTTTTTTGTAAAATACCCTAGAAGTTAAAAGTCATTAAAAATTGAGTCATCATAATCTCAGGGGTAATATATGCGTTATTAAAGTATTACTTATGAGAGTTTCCTTTCTCTCCGTTTCTTCCCAATTTTGGGAGGAAAGATTTAGAGACAAAAGAGACCAAAACTTTCCTCCCTTTTCTTTTCTTTTCTCTCCTTAAAAAAACTCACAAACTAGAGAAAAGGGAGGAAATGGGCCACTTTCCTTTCTTTTCCTCTCCTAAAAAAAACTCGCAAACAAGCTTGTGTTCTTGTCTTTCACTTCAAACCCATGATCTTAAACTGCATGGAGTCAAATCTTTTCTTGATCGGACGGCATCTTGCAGAGAGTGTGGTTCTAACTGGAGTGAAAGTTCTGTCTTATACCTTAAGGGTATGCTTAATGAGGACCCAAACCTTATTGTGTTAGTGTTCAACTTTATGATTCAGTTACTTGCTTAAGATTGTCATGAGTTTACTGCGCCGAACTCCAATTGCATATATGTTTGCAGTATCTTTGCAGCTATTAGTTTGAGATCTCCACCCACCCAGCTGATAGCTTAAGCTTTCGGAGTAATTGCTGATGTAGCATGGTAATAGAGCTTGGGTTTAGGGGTCTTTGCAATAGGTATATATGTCTTATGACGTGGCATTAGAGCTTCCTTCCAGGGAGGTCTTTGGAGTACTTGGTGATGCAGCATGAGGGAGGTCTTGGGTATTGGGGCTTCTGCTTATGGAGGTCTTCGGTTCAAGTCTCTCCATCTGCTTTTCTTTTTTCTACTTCTATCAGCTCTTTTGGCTGCATGATGGTCCTACGGGCCAAAAGAGAAAGAAGAAACAAAGCAGTTGCTAAACAAGGGCTTCTTCCTCTGTGCATCTTGTCATATCTGATTTCTTCCCGCCTGTGACCTATCTAATTATCTAATTTCTTCCCACTAAAGAGGAGAGGATGTAGAATAGGACATAAGAAAAGCTGAAGCTTTTAGAGAAAGTGGCCACGTTGCCGACTATGTGGACATTCTCTCCTTCTGGCACGTGGATAAAAAGTATTTGATTTAATATGAAATATTTTTACCTTTTTTGCCACATGTTTTAAGCCTTTATCTTTTTCCCCTCTCTCAAACTCCCACACATTCACACCTCTATTCATATATAACTTGCCTATATGAGATTTCCTTCCCTAACTTATCTCCTACTTTGACTTTAATTTTATCTCATTACTTTAATTTTGTCACAATATTCTCCTTAAATCTCTCCCTTTCTTTATTTTGAAGCTCTCTATTCTATCATCATTGGTGAAGATTATAGCTAATTTATTATATATTTGCTTTAATTTCTTATACCTTTTTTAAATCAATCATTTTTTTCTTTCCTTATAATTTGTAATTTTTTTCCTTTTCTTATATATAGTTATGTTAGATTCGAATTTTGTATTGAGCACTAAAATCAATTCAAAACTCTGAACTTTAATGTCGCCACACTAAGGCCAATCAAAGTTGGAATTTTTGGATTTAATCAATTATAAAAGAACCCCCAAAATCACAATATAAGAAAATGACACCTTAAATTATATCCTTAAACTTGATTACTTCGATTATAATAAATCACTGAATCCATAAAACCTATCTCTATAATTTCTCCTACAATTTCTCCCCCACTCACGGGTTCCATCTTCCCCCAAAATCACTGCTTAAGCAAACCCATCTTAAGTCTCTCTCCTTTTAAACCCTACTGATTACATAATCCTAAAATAACAATCTAAAAGTTTACACTAAAGAAACTCTCCGAATCACTTTTGGTAATCACCAGCATAGATGACCAACATCTGGGGTGTTATAAAAATCTTTCCTCTCTTTCTCTTTGGCATTGCATTTCATCCTTTATTACGTAATTTATTATAAAAATAGAGGGATTGATTCATGATTCTGTGCAAAGAAAGGGAGCAGATCACACTTTGTTATGTAATTATATTTCACCCTTTATTTACGTAATATAATTTTTGCTCAATGTGTCTTACCGTAGTTTTGATGATTTTTGGAACCTTAATCTGTGCAGCTCTAGACCAATGCAACTATTTTAAGGTGTGCCCCAGATCCTCCACTCATATATACATGTGCGTACACAAATATACTACAGCATGTGTGTGTTTGTGTGTGCGTGTGTGTGTGTTTGTAATTAGATTTCATGTAATTACTATTTTACACATTTAAACCAAATGTGGTTGATCCTTCTGCTCCCATATGCAATGCACGGGATCAAAACTAGTACACCATGAAACTTGGTTGAGCTGTTCACTTTCTGTTATTTAAAGTGATTGTTACTTGCTAGGGCTCTTCCAAGGTTATCTCAGTAAGGGTGTCTACAATAGGAACTTCTCCATATTGTTATGGTTTTATCAAATGCAAGCTTCAGGGGTTATCTCCCCTCACAAGACTTTCAGATTCCTGTTTTAGCAGACAACTAATAATTTTACAGTTCCTACTGAAATATTATGTGATATGAGGTCTCTTGGATCTCGTAAGGTTATATCTGACTGCAGTTGTATGCAACTGGTTACTCCTTAGAGAGCCCTCTTCTCAAATCGTAACGAAACTATTCATGCATTGTTGCCAATACTGAAAGAAATTGAATGTGCTGTGATCATGTCATACAATTGGAACATGGCATGGACAAATATAGGGATACACAATCATGGTTTGTTTTTCCTGCATATTATGTGTCCTTGAAAGAAACTATACAGAAGAATTGGTGTTCTTGATGGAAAACAGAGGAGGGATGCCCCCTAAGTCACCATTTCCTCTAGCAGGAGCAAATCCAAAAGCGAGAGCGGCACAGTTTATGTGAATTATGTAGTGAGCGCTCAAATATGTAGAGTGAAAGCAAGAATGACGATTGAGAGCAGGCGCGCAAATATGTATTGAGAGCCGGCATGCGAGGCACTTTAGAAGGATTTGGAGTCTTAGAACAACCCTGGTAGCTTTTTCATAATGCAAGAATAGCTTGCAAGGGTAAACTCAGTTTCTAGTCCAATTGGGGTAGTTCCTCTCTTGCAATGCGAAGCAGCCTTTTTTAATTTTGGACAGCATATTAATCCTTGAAGGAGGAAATCATGTGTAGCATCTAAGTAAAAAATATGTGCGAAGTCTTATCTATATGAAGCTTATTTTTCATTGTATAGTATGTCTTTATCGTAGATACTAACTTCTTAGAAACTATACCCGTAGAATGTAAGTGCTTCTTATAACTCGTGTGCCTAGATATTGTTATATATGAAAAGAGTGCTTTGGCATTGCGTGCTGTCCATTTTTTGCGTTTACTTGTACAATGTCTTGGTTTCTGTCGCTTTCTGTGTTTCAAATTACTGAGTGGTAGTTATAATAACAAGCATCTGTATTTTTATTTCATTGAATTCTACTTTTCGTAAGTGGGTTGGTATAGCCACATTGAGCAAGTTCAAAGAGGCAGTCTAAAACATCTAAACCATTGTAACTGTGTCATACTGTACTGTTAGTAGTTATACTGGTGGTGCCTGACTGCTATTTATTTATGAAGTACTGATTAGCATACTTCTCCAAGCACACTAATTGCCTTCTTCACACTCTGTAGAGGAAGCTCTCAGTCTATCTTGCACCTTTTATCCTCGGTATGCGCTATACCTCTTTCGGTCGCCACTTTACAAAAGTGGACAAGCTCAAGGAGGTAATATAACTGTGCTTCCAATTCCATCTTTAAATTCCTATGATCATATGGGTGTTTGTTGCAATGTCTGGGATGCTTATGAGTGGAAACAAAATAATGAAGTGATTATTTGTTCCTAAACAAAAATTAGGTATATTTTTTCATGTACATGCATATATATACCTTAGTAGTGGAAACTCCTCATATGGTGACGCTTCTCCCTCGGGAACTCGCTTTTGCGATCCCAACTTAGAAGCTCCATGGAACCGCGTCCCAAGCTAACATGGGAATTTGATCCCGTCAGCTCGACACAGATGCATCGAACAACTGAGAGTACCTGAAAATCAAGCACTTTTCGACTCAATTCCTTGTTACCCTCTTCCTTGTAGTCCTTAAAGCCTCATTGTCCATTGCTGACTACCAGCAATGAGAGAAAAAAGCTTTTCAATCAGTGCGCTCTCATCTCTCTCTCTCACTCCAATTCATATTTGGCTCCATGTCTAACCCTATTAGATGCGAGATTTGCTGCTTAGATATGTCTCGAGAAGTGAACAGCAGCGGAACTACTTTTACCTTTGTTATTTTTCAAGGCAAGTAGCTTGTAGCCCCACTTGATGTGACGAGTGCAAAGTAAAAATTCCCTGTCCCTTATGGTATTTGCAAGGAAAAAAGTATGTACACCATAACTAATTGTAAAAAGTATTAAACAAATGGTAATAACCTTTACGCATTTTATTTATTCAAGCTGATCTCAACCTTAGATTCTTCTAGGTGCTTACGCTCCCCCCCACCCCCCCATTCCCGCTCTTGCTCCCGCCAGTTCCCCCGCTTCGTGCAACTTAGATTCTTCGTGCAACACACACACACACACACATGCACAACACACACACACACACACATGCACATGTACTGTGGAGCTTGCAATGTCCCACTGCTGTGGATCCAGAACTGTAAAGTTTGGAGAAGGGGAGACTGGTGTAGAAAGAGGGAAGACAAGGACTTGCTTCACCTGCGAATTGGCACCCAGAAACAGGTCCACTTCGCTAAGCTTAGACTTAGTTTGCGTCTGGGCAAGATATTAGAAATAGGTTGACTTCTATCCAAAAATCTATTGGTTCTGAGGTGAGAAGTATGCCCAACAATTCACTTTTGACTGGTATATATGGCCTGACGAACCACAGCTATTCATAAAATCGCATTGGCAGGGATGAGTAAGCTTCTTCTCTTGGTACAACTTCATGGATCCAATGTATAAAGTCTGATCCGGAAGACTACCACTTTCTCTGAGAAAACCTTGTAACTTGAGCTCCCAAACTTCCCACATGAAATTACTTGTGCACCTGCGGGTATTTCCTGTGGAGGAAGACTTTTTGATGATTTCTTCAACTGCTTTTACATAAATTGATTAATTTTGGAATTGTTTGTGCGATTTTTACCAAAGATTAACGACAACTCTGTTTAGCCAGCGAGCATAGGAAAGAAATCCCAGATCAATTGTATGTATTTTTATTATTTTTAGGTTGATTTCGGTTTCTTCATTCTCGGATTTATGACTAAGCAATAAGGTCAAGCTCATTGCATTGCTTTGATGCAGATAGTAGATAGGCTCCATTGCTACGTGCAAGATGGCGACATGGTAAGACTTAGATATGTTTGCATTCCTCTGCTTCTTGGTTTGTTTATGCAGTTCTGTTGTTCTTTAGGCACATAATTCTAGTAATGCGTATCCAACTATATATATCATGCTCAAGTCATGCATATGAACTTAGTAATGCGTGTCCAACAATGTATATCATGCTTAAAATGACAGCTCTTGGGAACAGCACAATGGTTTCAATCTTGTGTTGTTAGATTTACACCAAGTAACCACATGATCAGATTGGACATAGAATTGCAGTCGAAGGAGTGAACTGAAGTTTAGCCTCTCAAACAAATCTGAGAGCCTCCTTTGAAATTTTCTTGTGGACATATTACAAAGGGAAGCAAGAAAAATATCCCATTTGCAACTAATCTGTTGAAGGAGTCCTAGAATAGAAAATTCTGGCATTCCTGCAAGAGCCTTTAGAGAAGAGAATGATACCTCCCCCATGGAGAAAATTGGGAAAAGGTATAATAGCAAACAAACAATAAAAAGAAGACAAAAAAAAAGCCCTAAAATGCTCAAAACCCTTCACAGTAAAGTTACGTGTTTACGTTTTAGAAAAAAATGTAAAAACACACTACTTGCCACCTCTTTAACAATTTCATGTGTTATAAAAGAGCAGGTGTGAATCAAGCTCGAGACCTTCCACCTCCCTGCTGTCTTGTGGCAATATGACTTGAGATTTAGCAAGCATACCTTGTTCTAGCAAGCCTACATGTTAAAGTAGACTGTCGCTGCAGGCCTAACTGATAAGCTTTCTTGGATCGAATTTTGTCTTCATAAAGGATTGGGAGGGTCATAGTTATTTGTATGGCCAATCAATCATTCTGTAGTCGACCATGTGATCCAAAATAATAATAGTAATAATAATAATAATTAGCACCAAAAAAACCTATTAATAAGCGTTACAACTTGGTTGCAGTCCATTGAATATTCTAGCTTCAGCCTTTGTTGCGCCAAGCCATGGCACTTTGTGGTTACACTCTCTGTGAAGTAATTTCTTGGTAAAGTAAATGGACTTAAATTTCTTAGGAACTTTTAAGATTTTAATTAGAAGGGAACTAAACATGAGCTTAACTGGCACTTTGTTGCAACAAGAAGCCTGATCCAGGCTTTATTCCTCCATCGAAATGGTCAAGTTTGAGCTATAGAAATGCATGACGAGGAACTGTTTAAACCTGGAGATTGCAATGATGAATTTTATATATTTTCTTGGCGCCATGTGTTGGCGGAGATACGTGGACTAATTGTTTATGGGGCTCCTGAAGCCTTATTTGCTTCAATACTTATGACAACCTTTAGAAAAAATATGAACAATATTGAATGTAGAAGAAAGGATTGAATTTGGTAATTACCCAGAAAAGGGAAAACCTTAATCTAAAAACCCTTAAGTTTCTGATAAGTTGTCTATCATCCTTCTTGACCGATATGCATATTTTTAAGCAGATAGTCGACTTCTGCTGTGGTTCGAATGACTTCAGTTGCTTGATGAAGGAAAAACTTGAAAAAATGGGGAAGAGGTGCTCATTCAAAAACTACGATCTCATCACGCCTAAGGTGGGTCTTCACTCTTCTTAATTGATGCCATATGAACTTTTAAAAAATAGAGTTGGACCAATTACAGGCATGAGTTGTGTGTCTGAAAATTCTCCCACTGTTGAAGACTTGTCGTTTTGACAAGAGGTAAAAATTGGCCCAAATTACATGCATGGTGCGATGGGTATTGGCATGAAAAATAAGTTAGCATTCAGTTTATGCCTACTTTTCAGTGGATCATGAACAGTGAGGTGGTTTTGGAATGTGGGGTAACTTCACCTCTATCAGGGTTTTGATTCGTTCTGCTCAGCTACATGTTACAAATGTAAGGACTTACCTATCTCCCCATAAGAGTTGGCAAATAGATCTCCCTCACCTTAAAGGATAGAATGCTGTGACCTCATGATGTTGTGCTGATAATGGCCCCTATTTGCCCAAGTCGGGGTGTTTGAGGTAAGGATCCTAATACTTAAATTTTCCTTCTTTTTCCAGAATGATTTTAGTTTTGAGAAGAGGGACTGGATGAGCGTTCATACAGGAGAATTACCTGCCGGATCTCGTATGGTAAGGCGTTCATGACTCTCTTTCCAGTGAATTAGCATGACGCTTGGATATTTCAGAACTACATGGAAGATTCACCAGTTATCCTAATTGGTGAGTTCTATGTAGATCATGGGGCTGAATCCTCCCTTTGGGGTCCAAGCATCCCTTGCAAACAAGTTCATTGACAAGGCTCTCAGTTTCAAGCCAAAACTTCTCATTCTTATTGTTCCTAAAGAAACCAGAAGGCAAGTATTTTGAATTTAAACCTGGTTATCGTTTAAATTAACCTGTTAAACTCTGGTCTTATGCGTATGCTACTTACTTTTTACAGACTTGATACAAAAGAGCATCCATATGATTTAATTTGGGAGGATGATCAAATACTTGCGGGCAAGGTATGCAAGCAAGAAATTACCTTGTAATCCGATTATTTCCTTTATGTATCGAGATTCAAATCTATTGTGGCTCATTTAGGTTACCCTATTTTTTCTCAGTCGTTTTACCTACCCGGATCAGTTGATGTGCATGACCAGCAATTAGATCAGTGGAATATGGACCCACCGCCACTATATCTATGGAGTCACCCTGTCTGGACGGGCAGGCACAAAGCAATAGCTCAAGAGAGTGGCCACTTCAACGAGGTGCCTAAAAATGTGCACATCGAAACAAACAATGTGAAAGGTGTGGTCTCAAATTATCTGATGGAGGAAGCCCATGATTGTTATGGTGATTTCTCCAATTTTGGGAACAGCTACGCTGATATCTGCAGCATATTGGATGATATTCCTGAAGAATCTGATTATACTCCCGGTAACACAGTTGTGCCTGGTGAGAAGGAAGCTGGCCCCTCTGTCACTGATGATGAGACAAGGATGCAATTTAATGGACGAGGAGGGAACCTTGCATGACTGACAAGATGGACCAGATTTCCACGTCTTAAGAGTTGAAGCTTAACTGTTTATTTAGGGAGTCGAATCGTGTAGCTATGACCTCGTGGTGTCACAGTTTAACATAGCATCTTCCAACCTTCTATGTAACCGAAGGGGACGTTTGACCTTCTTGCCCTGATATGTAAAGCTGCTTCAATGCAACTGCTATCCGTTGAGGTTTGAACAAGCGAAAAGATATTTTGATTGATATGCAGGATTTAGCGATAAAATTTGACTTGCAAGGGAGCTGAGGCCAAATTTACGAACACACCTTCATCTCCTAAAGTGCATTAATTTTTCTATTTAGTGCGAAAGATATCGCAAAACTGGGCGCTGATGTAGCATTTCTGACGTGACTGCTGGATCATGCACTGCTTGAGCATAGTCTATCAAAAACAGATACAGTGACATCAAGTCAAGCTTTTGAGAAAAAGAGATACTTGTAGGAATATTAGAACACGAACTTTTTACAAAACAATCTCATCAACATATTTCGATTACAGTGCAGAGATTAAGCAATGCCCCATGTTGCAATATAATGTGAACTTCTGATTTATAACAACGCAAATTTACAACGAAAACCTGCATCCGTAAAGAGGTGCACTGCACTCTCTCCCGCAGGTATTCAAGAAAAAAATTAGGAGTCCTCTTCAAAGGGGCAGCAGGCCCCTAGCGAGGTGTCCGGTATAATTACAGTGTGCCCCTTACAGGGGCAGCAGGCCATTATTTGTCGTCCCCGTTTACGGAGTTTAGCCGTCTCAACCTCTGATCAAGTTCCGCCATGACTGCCGGTTCCTGCTTTTTCCTTTGCTTCGATATGGTAGTGGTTGTCATTGAGCCAACCTTGTCAAAAGCGACCTGCAATAATAAGAAGTAAAAGACAAGAATTTCTTTACTTTGCAGTGATGAGCTGTCTTCACACAGAACCACTAGTCAAGACAACCGGGGAGGCACGATTAACTGATTATTAGCATCTCACGATTTTGAAAGATCATAATGCTATGCTCGTAGCATTTAAGCGGGTCTACTTCATCACATGGTACACACCAAAACTCTGGCTCGACAGCAGAGAAACTTTTTATGTCTTTCCAACTAAGCAGTTCTTTTGCATATTTGCCAACAGAACAAAACTCATATCGTGGAAAAGATGATAACAGAAGAAATCTGATCGAATAGCTATATTAAACATATGTGCTTTTCTTATGAAATTCTTCATAACAAAATGTTATGCATGTTTAATGTAAGTTCATCCAAGTGTCTGGATAGTAGCTTTGAAACGTAAAGTAGATGCATACAGATTACGGTGTGTTACGAAGAGTGTACTTGCCCATGCTTCATAAAAGAAAGTATATAAAGCTAATGTGCTCCTCTTCATAAAAGAAAGTATATAAAGCTAATGTGCTCCTTTGAGTTTACCGTCAATAACTCATCAGGATCAAAGAGGTGATGGGTGGTTCTCTGTAATACATTAATAACATCCCCAACGTGATGTGTCATGAGTAACTCGTCTTCTTTCATCTGCAATTTTAAACCATAAGTTTGACCATCTTTTGGATTTCTGTATCTCAGTTACCTTTGTGACAACGACATTAAAAATGCACACAACTTATGTAAACAAACAAAGACCTTTAAATTTTACCTTGAAAATAGCCAAAGCTACATGAAACAAAACCTTTGCCCCTTCATAGAAAAGAACGTCCCACACTCGCATGGTCGTCTGAAAAAGTTTAGCAGATGGAGATAAATAGTCATGAAAAAGACATCAGTTATGGCAGTAATAAGGTGCTTGTGTGTCTTGAGAGGTAATAGTAGTTGACGCTCTGAAGGCAAAGTTCTGGTACGTGAGGCAAAGGTACAACTCGATTGCAGTGACAAAATTGGTAAGTAGTTCACCTCTGAAGGTAAGCTCTTTGAAAAGACACATAGAAACCACTCAGTGGCAACAAGGGAGACATCAAACTCCAAGTCTTCCAAATGAGCATATATCCTGCATTTTTCATTAAAATACTATAACGAAACCAAGAGAAAAGGCAAAAGGAAGCTTCAGCCATAAAGAAATGGAACATGCCTTGGACATTTTTTAGTAAGCAGATCTTTGAACACCCTTTGTTCGACATGGCATCCTGACAAGTTAGTTGTGTAGCAATCATTAACTAAGACATTTTCCAATAGGACGGCCAGCATCCAGAAAGCATCTTCTTCTGTTTTCATCACAAGTAACAATAATGCGGCAACATAATTTAAACCCTACATCAAAAGCCATCTAAGTTAGTATAACAAGATTAGAGGTTTCCAGACACAGCAAATGGACATATCTACTATAGGTTCTTTCCCCACCAGCAACCCACTTCTATGATCATGAACCCTTTTTATTGCCTCAGAGCCATTACCAACAAAGACAAAAAAGGAAAAAGAATTACAAAGAAAAAGCAAATGCAATTAGGAAAAATACTGAGTGGCTAAATTTAAATTCAACTGAAAATTGCAATTTAACTTAATGGGTAGCACAGACAGTTTGACAGGAAGACTATTCATGATTTGCACTTTAGTGATAAAGATATTACAGGTAAGATGGACCCACACCGTGGCGATTGGTTAAAAAACAAGAGGAAAAGATTAATAATATGGGTGCAGATGAGGCTTATAAAGAAGACTCAGTAGACTGCCTTACAATCTACTTCATCATCAGTGGTCTCTCAGGATTACGATGTAAACTCCAGTGAGGAAAAGTGATTTGCGTCAAGTTGATAGGGTAGGCAAAAAAGTGGTAGACCAAGAAAAGACTTGATTGAAGTGAAAGGATTCATGTAGCCAACCTCAACTTTCGGGACATAAATGAAACCAACAGTGATTTTAATTAGAAGGATGGAGTCCTGCAGTTGAAGCCCTCACAAGGATGAAAGACCGAGCATGATACACACAAAGTCAAGAGGAAGAAACTAGAAGAATGTGGTGGGGGAAAAGATTGTAATTCACAGCAAATATTCGGCAATAACCACTACATGTTTGTTTGAAATGAAGCTGCAACAGCCTATGTTACCATGGAATGAGGATCGTTGGCTACATGGAACATGAACGTGTTTGGGAAAGAGAACGAGGTAGAGGTAACGCCGTATACTCCAAACAACAGCTGTTTGGAAACATGCAGTTATCATAATATAATACTATAAGTAACGTTCAACATTAGGATTTGATACGGTATAACATTTCCTAAATTTTCTCTAGAGAAACTTAACCTTATTGCCTACAGATCATTACATATCTATATTCCCTATAATCTGATATATCTTGAGTCCTAAGGGCAGAAATAAGAACACATTTTGCAGAATGCCAATGGTAGTGTACTGAGATAGACGTATACATGATTTTGAACATGCTTACTAAACCCAAGTTGCATAGGGTTTTCAATTTTCAGGTGACTCTGGCTCTAACACTTTGACACCTCAACTGAGTAAATCCCTACATGAAACTAATTTTGTAACTCCTTTGTTTGACATATATGGCGGTGACGTTATAAACACCACATTTATCCAGCTCTACGAAAATTTGGGCAAAAACTGTCTGGTCTGCAATAAAGTTTTAGGTCGCTGGATACTGCATTATCTATACTACATATAAAAGTACGAATGTTGTAAATCATTTCTGAACGATTATGCCCTTTGTTAATTATATCAATAAAACTTTTACCCTCCATTTATGACTCCCTATTAAATTTGGCTGAAATCAAATGAACATTGAATAATCTAATTATAAACATTGGGAAATAAAGAAATTCTTTTATTACTCCTTTTTTTTAATTGGTTGAAATGAAATAAATATTGGATAATGAGAACTGTGATTATTTTTCCTTACATTTTTAGGTTAGCAAACAATTAACTAACTGAGAAACTGAAAAACGAAAACAAAACAAAGAAATTAAAATACGTGAAATATTAACTAAGAAACAAAAGGCTGTTGGAAAAACAAAAATTAAAAAAAAAAAGGGTTAAATATGCATCAAAAAATGACAAAAAGAAAAGACTTAAATATGGCGCCAATTTGAACTGAAAATCTATTCAGTTACACACATGGTCTTGAAGATTACAAATCTTAAGTGTATACTATAAACCACTTTAACTAATTACAAAAATAAATATGTAAATTCATTCTTATAATTTCTTTGTTTACTTTTCTTTTCAGCAATAGCATCAAACATTTCTTCAATTCAGAAGCTTACAAAAAAGATTTTCAAATATTGAATGGATTACAATTGCGAATATCAAATACAAATTTATTCTAAAACAAGTCACAAAAGAAGTATGAATATAATTGAATTCTATTATTTTGATCCCCCCAAAAAGTAATGATATCAATTCAAAAATTACTCCTGACCACGTCCACGTGCAACGCACGTGCTCAATACTAGTTATGTTAAGAGCATGCACCCACCTGACAATAACCAACATCAGAATCACGGAAAGAATAGCCAACAAGAACACGTCTAAGAGCAGCATGACCTTCTGGGGTGTCCAACCATGGGTGACCAGGGAAGGTTCGAGGCAAGTCCTGCATAAAGAAAACCAACGTGAATGGAAGTACTATCGGACAGTATTATCAGTTAGTGAGAGAAACATTAAACTAGTTTCACAAGACGAACTGAATTGTGTACCAAATACAACCAGTATAATCAAAGCTAGAATGCGAAAAATCCACTCTCATCACACAACTTATTCTAACATCTTCAATTACTGATGCCCAACCATCATATTACTCCTTTGAGCCACTTATGACGTCCATAGGCATTTTAGATACTTCCTGTTACAATAAGCAAAACCATTTTTTACTAGCTTCCAATTACTTCTGCTGCAAAGCAGTTTCTCACTAATTCTCCAATTAGTTCAGTCTACAAAGCTGTCTGCCAGAAAGTATAATGGAGCAGAAGGAATAACATGCGTCTAGAAAAGAAAATCTAGGAATTGCACTCCGAAGTAGATGGACAATACACATCTGGGGTAGCCTGGTAGGTTCTTGTATTGCGGAAATCTGCAGAATCTGGCTTCCTTTGTATTTTCGTCATCTCACTAATCCCCTCCAGCATATAAGAAAAAAAGCAGGAAAAGCTATACTACTGGTAAAAGTACCCTGACTTTTAATAGTAATGAGAACAACTAAACAACGTTCACGAATCTGTGTCTGCAACAATTTGACTTGCTTTTGTGTTTGTATGCTAGATCTTGTACTACGTACTTCACACGGGTACTACATGCTATACGTCACTTACATCCCCAAGGAGAATCATTAGTCAGTGACAGACTTAAATATGCAACCACGCTGCATAAATGGGAGGCAAATTACCATCCCAACTCATCACCATGACACGGTGTGTGGGGGCGCGCATAAATACTTGAGATTTCCCAATAAACATATTTTGATAAATGTAATGTATGTACGCAAATATATTTTGCAAAACAACGCATACTAGCTGTCCCGTCTTGCTTCAAACTTCATCTCAAGTTAAGTAACAGAACTCACAAATCAAGAAATCGTAAATAGTCATCCTCTTCTTCCCCGCTACCATTATTCCAAAAGGGCAGACACATCAGATACTAGCAAAAAATCTCCAGTTTATCACTATTTTTATTTAGCTTACTAACCGATATTAGCTGAGACTTAGGCAGATCATAATTCTTGGCAACGTAAGAAGGTTCATCCATGTGCTAGATCTTTACATAGTTATTAGACATTAACCTACTTCTGTCTAGAAGTTGTAGGCGACCCCATTCTTCAAGAATAGGGAAGTGTAATCTTCTGAAGCTAGCAATGGGATCATAAAGTTAGAAATTTTATCTATTATAGCAGAATAGTGCAAAAGTAAGTTTGACAAATTGCACCAAGCAAATTCAGTCAGCATCAAACAAAGACAAAGTATCAAATATGTCTGTAATCATCGATAATGTAACACTAGCATTTCCATAAGCATTACATACCCAAAAAATTTGATCATTCACAAAGCAATTCTACCATAATCATATAAAAGAAAAAAATCTAATCCAATCTTCCCATTTCACAAATGATCACTAGTAATGCATAAACACAAATAACTCACGTGATCGATTTGCTTTGTGGCAGGCGTGACCATACCCTCGACAGCCTTGGACAAATCATTGTAATAACTCTCAGGCACGGTTGATTTCTTCTTAGCCGCCCCTGAGAGCGAAAACCACACCTTAGGCCTCAAAACAGGTGGTATACCCTTCCTAATTAGCCTCTTGAGGGTGATGGCATTTACTAGAGCTGAAAACTTAAGGGATGATTTAAGGGTGGACGAGACATGAGTCTGCAGGTACCAATTGGCTCCTTTGCTAGCTTCCAATGCCCACCACACCTTACCCTGCTGCCTAACCTTCTCCCTTACCTCATTCAATACATTGACATCATCAACATTGCCTTCCACTGTAAACCCATAAAGATCTTGAAACTTTACAGTGATGTTTGCCCTTCTGGCATGAATGCTTGGTCTCAAAACGGGAATTTGGGCTTGGTACTCATAGGCTACATCTCTCCTGCTCTGTGTTCCATACATCTTGTTAGGGTTTACAAAGAGGGATCCTGACTTTGACTAAGAAGCCCACAAATATGCAACAATGAAATGGTCAAAATTGGGAAGCTAGGGGCTTGAAATTGAATGATTAAAAACTGAAGTATGGTTGTTTCGGGAAGTGGGTGTCGGAGGATTTCATGAAAAGTGATCCCATATTTTCTAACGGCCAAGAAAGTTCAATTTTTGTGACAGTCAATTACAAGAATTCTTCAAATCAAATATAATGAAAATCTTGCACTTTCTGCAGATGGGTGCTCCTGAAAAAGGTGTACATATATTTGCATTACCTTAGCAAAGAGACACTAAAACAGAAAATTGCGGATAGTGTAGGAAGGAAGAAATGGATGACGGAAAATGGGATTGCAGAGAATGGACTGGCAAAAACTTTCCCTAGTTTTTCGGGTAATGAGCAGGCTCGGATATGAGAAAGAATCGGTGGTCCGTGATGGAAATTCAAGTAGGTCTTCATTAAAAATTGATTTTAACTTAGGGGTAAATGCACATTGACCCCCTGTACTTTAAGCATTGTGCAATGTGGCGCCCCATACTTTAAAAATAGCTACTAAACCTACCTCCACTATTAAAAAATGTGAACATTAACAGAATCCGTTACAGAGTTGTTCAAAAGACACCACTACCCTCTGGTTTTGTTTTATTTACTTCACTAAACATTAGAATCACAGGGGCCAAAGTGCAATTACTATGAATCTCCATTCACCACCTCTAGGCACCATCAGCCTTCACCCACCATTGCAGCACCACACAATCAACCCACGACACACAACCATCTCCAAGAAGCCCGCACAGCAAACCACCAAAAAGCCCCACAACAAAACAATCGCCAATCAGCCCACCGCCACAAACCCCGATTTCCACCAGCACCCACTTCGACAAAGGTGAGCTCCAACGTAGATCTTCAGCCCCGCCGCGTCCTGCCCCTGCGCCGACAGCACTGGCCCGATCGAGGCCAGCCGGCACGACGCCATTCGGTTATTGATCTTCATCCTTGGGTGTTGTAAGGCCTTCGCAGCACCTCGCCGTCATGCGAACAGGACAAAGCTGAAGCCCGTGGCCTTGCTGGTGGCTTGGTCGGTTACGATTGCAGTCCTCGATTTCGCCGAATGGTTCGACGGCGGCGGGTAGGGTTTCTTAGGTTTTGTCTCAGCCAAGGCAGTGGACAAAGATCTTGCGGTGGGAGACATCGCGGTCGGCTGTGGGTTGGACGTGGGCAAGGATGGAGGGGTCCCAGTTGGCAACATCGATGAGGAATCCGACGACGTGGTCCTGAGTGTATTCTTCAGGTTCAAGGTGGGGGAAGTTGCGGTGGCAGCCACAAGCGGCACATCAAAAAGAGGTGGGGTCGGCAGGGGTAGCGGTAGGGGATGGCAGCGGAGATCAATGGTGGCTTGATGGCGGTGGAGATCGCTTGTTGCGGCAGCGGATGGTGGTAGCAGTTTGGGTGAGGGGGAGAGAGGATAAAGAGGAAGGGATCGTGGGTTCGGCTCCGAGAAAGGAGAAAGAGGAAGGGATGGTGAAAGAGGAAGCGATGGTGGCAACATTTTTGGGTAGGGGGAGGGTAAAGAGAAAGGAAGGAAAAAGAGAAAAGAAATTAGGGTTAGGTTTTATGGTGAAATGACAAAATTATCCTTAAAAAATTATAATTTTATGCCACTTGAAAGGGCATTTAGGTAAATGAATTGCCAATTTTAAACTATGTGAGGTTAAAAGGCTATATTGGTCTTTATAATATAAATTTGGATTTCAAACTATTCCCGCTCAAAAACATAGTTAAGTTGGACGGAAACCATCTAATGCGCCCACTTTTTAATAGTGGAGGTATGTTTAGTAACTATTTTTAAAGTATGGGGCACCACATTGCACAATGCTTAAAGTACAGGGGGTCAAAGTGCATTTACCCCTTTAACTTATTTAAGGATGCCTTACCCATAAAAGACTACGGATTTGAACTTTTAGGAACGTTGGGGTTAGAGCACAGCTTTTAGTGTTTAAGATTAATTTGTTGAGAGGTTAGTTTTATTTCTTTATATAAAAAGAAGGGAAAAAAAGTATGTAATATAAGTACAATTTTTTTTCACTTCCCAAAATTTAATATATGAAAAAATATCAAGAGTTCACTTAGTTTGCAAATTAGTATTTACCAAATCGTTATACGCATGTAATCACCTTTCTTGAAAATAATTTTAAATATTTTGATGTAACAAAATGCATTGACAAATTGCAGCGTAGAGAAAAAAAAATTGTATAAGGTGGACACCGAAAGCATCAACTGAAGAGGCTATTACTTCATCCTTTAATATGCTATACCACCTTCAAAGATAATGAAGTAACTAAAACGCATTTTTAGCATGGAAAGAGGTGAATAATCATTAAAAAAAAATTAGCAGTCTTATAGCTCTACTTACGAAGGGCTAATTTATCCCACCAAATTCTCATCCACTTGGACTAAATTGTTTCGGATATTCAATCCCTTGAAATTCTCTAGAGTAGAGTAGATATAAATCAGTTGTTAAAATTCACGCCAGCATATAAGTATTACAAATTCTTAGGTCAAATTTATATTATATAGCGACCATTAAAAGAATTTTAACAAGAAAAATAATGTTTAAGTGACTAATGCTATATCTCAAAAATCAATTTTCTTTAGAAAATATATATGATACGCCTTATTAGATTTCTTTTGAATTGATTTTTTTTTTCAAAACGAAAGAATGATCCATTACTTATTTAGTTGATCAAGAAAATAGTTTCTAGGTACTAACACGTTTGTCAAGATTGCTTTCCATTTGGGACCCACCATTGCTTAATTGGGTAGCACGTGCCAACCATGATGAAAGGACAACCTCGAAACACGTGTCACTCCCGCGTTTCCCGTTCCGTCCAAGGCAAAGAAGCGCTTCGAGTGCCGCCGATCCAAATGGGACCCCCACAAGATTTACGGGCCGGCTAACCTTGTGGTGAAAGAAAGCCGGCTTCAAATGAGCGCCGCTTCATTAGTGGCAAAACCTATTAAAACTGCACAAACGTCACTACAAGTACTAATTTTTACTTGGTGACAATAATTACGGTACGAAATGCAATTATCACTTAACATGATACAATTTAAATGGGGTTGAAATACACTTTAGATGACGGTAGGTTTAGGGCCACAATAGGCTTTTAGTGCCAACAAGGTATTGGTTTAGGTTCCTTTTCGAGATATTCAAATGCGTCATTGATAAGACTAAAAAACTTAATTTTGTTATTTTGAGAGTATTATGAATGGATGAAATTAACAACCAACTACAAATACAATAGATAAAAGTTAGCTCGGCAAGGCCCCAATTAGATCGCTCTTGTGCTAGGACGATTTTTGCCAATTCTAATTATCATTGATGCAGTAAGGTTTTGATGTGTTGCCTCCTGAATATAATCTAATAGTTCATCTCAAATTATTGCTTCACTTGTATTCTCACCTAAACGAACAAATGGAGGCTTTACATGTACCCTACCAAAATGCTAAGGACAATAGTGCTTGGAACACTAAGCCTCACTCGTATCTTCTCCGCTCATCCCCTTCTCTTCCTTACCAAGCACAAGTTATTAATTAAGAGCTGAAAGGGTGTTATCATATATACTCAACAAATTTTTAAAAAAATTAACATGTGGAACAAGTATTTTCAAACTACTATCACAAATAATGCGGGACATAAGCAAAGACTTAGTTTTCACACAAACTCTAACCTTTTTCAAAGTACGCTTGCTGCAGTAAACGTTGATAATTCTCTAAATTGTGGTCCCATAGTATTTGTTTACCAAGCATTAGATCACAAGTGACCAAATGAGAACAATGAGAGGCTTCTCGTAGTGAAGAAAGACCTAAATCTCAACTCACATGCTTCTTGCCAACCTCTTTCTTAAGCAGAAAGACAGCACATAGACCGTAGACCCCAAGCAAAGGCACCCCCTCAAACGCATAATGAACACTCGGTACACACTACACTACGCTCCATGCTTCTACTTCTACCGTGCTGGGATATATTTAGTCGGTCCAAGGTGGATCCTGAATGACTCGTCGAAAGGGATGAAAAATTACGTGTAAAAATTTTAGTTGTTAGTATAATAAAATAAATCTAGCAAGACAAAAATGCTGCAATAAGCAGATTTTATAAATTTAAAAAGCATTTCTTTTTTGTCCAATTTCAAGGAATATGTGAAAAAAAGAAACTTTATGATGTTTGCGTGCATTAGTACTAGTATCACCTCTGAATTCAGAGTAAAATTTGTTGAATTCTCTCCCAAACTCCAAAACTTTTTAGTGACAATTGCTAATAAAATACCTACATTTGGTGGCAAAAGTTGAGTATGAGGGTTCAAATATCAAGTGAATTTATCTATTCTCCATAACACACACACACACACACACACACACACAGTTGGAGTGGCATGCAAGAAATATACAGTAAGTAACTTCAAGTGATAAATATGGGGAAAGACAGAATCCGCTCCTGCTGGAATTGATTATTGATAAATTTTTATTCAGTAATTACATATATATCAATTTAGCTTGTACTAACCTATTTTCCAGCACGTTTTCCTCGAACCCCCTCCCCTTTTAGTAAAGCAAGATTGGAGTTGAGTTCGGTTATTTTCTTGTAACTTAGATAACTTTTTCTTTTTTTATTAATCTCATAGGTTGACATCCAATTGCGGTACAAATATCGCCTCTTAGATGGCACTACATTTCTCACGTATTTCTGTTTGTTTCTCTCTCTCTCTTTTTCTTAATAAGATTGAGACAAGTCTTGTGGTTTCAGAAATAAAATCTTGCATGACAACGAAGTGTTGTTAGCGTACATATATCGGTGACGTGCACTTTAACCTAAAAGTTAATGCTAAATGATGACACTTTATAATTTGAATTGCTCAACTCTTGCAAACCACATGTACAAACCATTAGTAGGAACGCGGCATGGTGTTCACACAAGTTAAAATAAGAAGCTGCTCGGACTTCTTGCAAAATGGGTTTTGTATACATAGTTGGTGAGCCAGATGCTCAAAGTCAATCTTGACCAAAACCTAATACCTTGTTATAAGATAAATTATACAGTCTGTTTTCATGGCTTTCAATTATTTAGAACCGTTAAATATACAGTATGATACTTTGTGCACCTCTGATCTCCTCTTTTCGCTATAAATATTGCCTACTCACGATCTTAAATAATCGAGATCGATCATGCCGAATTATATAATGTTTACTCAATTGACACATTGCAACTCTCCCAATCCCACCCCAACAAATAAAAGGCCAGGTTAACAGAAACGGAGTATATTTATTTGTGGCTATGTTCTTACTATACATACCTCAATATTTGTTGCTACAATCATATGTGGCAATATTTTAGTTTTAGCAGGATTTAGTTATATAACGGATGCGTAATAGAAAGAAAAACAAAAGGTGCGTATTGGGAAAGCAAAGTAAGAAAAAATAACATGCTAGATATATTAAAGACGATTACGTTTTGCTTTTTTTCTTCCCTCCAGATATGGTGACCAACTTTCATGAACTCTATTGAATTTTTTGTTTGAATCTTGCAGGTACATTACACTAGAGCCAATTATATATTATCACACTCATAAAGTCATAATCACACTTGTTGCTGCTAAAATATGTTCCGCGTACATTGCGGAACCCGAGCCTGGACCGATGACCTGCAAGACAAAAAACTAGTGACCGCCGGGTGGGGTTCCTGGTAGAGAACTCTCCGATACTTAAGTCAGAGCGTAACTACAGAATAGTAACTCTGAAAAAGCATGAATTGTGTAGTTATCATATACATGATGGGGTAAACCCCTTTATATAGCTGTTAGGAGAAGACTCCTAGTAGAACTAGGCCGTGGGCCAGATGTGTTAGGATCTTCGAGGATCACATCATGATCTCTGATAAGATAATTATCGATCTCTCAGTTTGACTGGGATTACCGGGTATTTCCCAATTATTGGGAGTTATATTTGAGTTAGATCATAAGCTCCCCACTTCCTTAGCTAAAATGTTTGAGTGAGGAAGTTTATACCTGGTGTCTCGAGATAGGCGTCAGATTTGTAAGTGATTCTTATTCACTTGTAGGGGTAACAATATTTCTCTCTTCCATGTGCTCTGACCTAAGCGGGAGCTTAAGCCTTGGAAATTTGCCCAAGTAGGGCGCTAGAACCCTAGCTCTTGAGAGCTAAGTCTTAGAATGCGCTTTTTAAACTGAAATCTTCACTTGAAACATTTTTTCCTGTCAAATACTCATTTTGAATTAGAGTGTTGTTAAAAAATAAAAGTGTATTTGGCTTCTCTTAGGACATGAAGCATCTTTCCTTAGAATATCCTTATCGGAGTATATGCTTTAATTAGAATTGAGGGTTCTTTTGTCTTTAAGAATTTTTTTTAATGAAAATCTATAAAACCACCCTTGAACTCCTGCGTGTTTTTTAATTACTGAAAAAATTTCTATCAAAACCTACTGCTTCCATTCACGTTAAAGCTAAATTACCTCAAGCTACTACACTTCTCCATCAATTTCGATTAATGAAAACAAATTGAAGAGAACAATGTTTTCTATAACCTTCAAAAATATAAATATAATCTACTTAAACTAGATTGAATATTTTATCAGAAACTTAATTCTTTTTAAATTTTGTATTTCAGATTTGTATGTTAATGTGTATGCTACAAATTTTAATTATTATGCTTGTACATATATTTCAATGTAAATATTTTCGTACATTGAAACTATCATAAAAATAAAGTTTAATTTTAGATTTCTACAGACATTTTGGTGTAAGAAAACGTACTATAGTAAAATTGAAGTTTCTTTAGAAAATTTTAAATGCATAAGAATTGATTTTATCATACAATTTTGTTTCTAATTATAATCTGAGTTCGTGGCAAGTACATAATCCTATATTTGGATTAGAGTTATTAGAATACCCTTATTTCATGACATCATATTCTTCATATGGTTATTGTCTTTTTATGATACATTGTATTCTGAGGTATCATATATTTACATGATAACATGTTTTCATTTGGCTATTATCTTCACTTATTTCACTCTTAACAAGTGATAGGATTAGATGAATTTCAATTAATAAAGACTCTAATTTCTTTCAGCTCAAATGATTAATAACAAGTGATAGGATTAGATGAACCCCAATTAATATAGGCTCCAATTTTTTTCGGATCAAATGATTAATAACTTTTTTTAACTTCAAAACTCTCAAGTTTTTATATGCAAGGGATTAAATAACTAAATTTATTTTTGAAAATATTCTTTTTAAGTTAAAAAGTTCTCTAAATATTTTGACTTTTTAGAAGGTAAAGCTAAATTACTACTGTTTTGGCTAACTTTAAACATTTTAACGCTAAAGAGGTTCATTAATGCTTCTTTTAGTGACAAAAGACTATTAATATAACCAAAATGGGTAACGATCTCGCCCCAGCGTACAAAATAATCTCAAGCGATTAATATGGTTACATATTTTTTCATTAAAAATATCCTTTTAGAAATAAAAGGTTTACTAAACTTAAGTGTATTTTTACTTGTAAGAAGGTGAGCCTAAATTACAATATTTTTGGTTAATCATAAACAATTTGCTACTAAAGAGGTTAAGAGTTTACTAATGCTTCTTTAAGTGACAAAAATGTGAAAGTGGATCTAGCCCAATCTTATAAATATGATAGTAAATCTTTGCTCACCTTTAAAGAAAACCTTATCAAAACATAACCTTAAAACTTATCAACATCAAAATCAATAAAATGAGCACCTTAATTATCCCTGCTTCTCAGAGAACGGTTCTTAAGTCCATGTATTATCATGTTTTTTATATAAATTACGGTACACCACCTATTACCTCTATTAACTTTTGCATTTAACTAAAAATTTAAATTTATTGATATATGATGAAGTCAGAATATCTACAAGTTCGACTAGGTGGATTCTTATAATTTTGGGACTCAAGTCCTCAAGGTTAGGGTGAATTACAGTCAATGATATTAAATTTTAAAAGGTAAAGCCATATTGATCTGTTAAAAAATAAAATTTTTTCTTATGTCGATACGTACTTTTTAAATGTTGGTACTCTCTTCATTTGTATCTACAAGGCATATGCAATATAAAATTTTACAATCCTAATTTTTCAAATTAGGGTTTTAACCCAAATTCTCCCCCCATCGCGTCACCGCACCATCCTCGGCAAGCACTCAACGTGAAAGTTGACAAACAAGAAATAGTTTGATGCAAACAAGAAATTTTATACATCTTCTTCCAAATTTTAAACACTAAATTCAAATTTTCATTTCCGTTCATTTGGTTTGTTGCAAGTGAGTAGAATGAGAAAGCCGTGACAATTGATTGGGGTGAGAAGGCTGAAGAAAAGTGAAAAAGTTAAAGAATATAATGATGGTGGAATGTAATTGTGGCTGTGGTTGTGGCCAGTTGGGGAGGGTGAAGGGTGTGTGTGTGGACGGGTGCACGCATGCTTGTGGATGCATGTATATGTTGTCTTTGTGTGTGTTGGAGCTCAAAATTTTAAATGGATGATGGTGGTGGTAGTGGTGGTGGGGCTGTATGGGTAAGATGAAGGGATGATGAATGACATTTGAAGAATTACATTCCTAAGTGACGGACATTTTGATCTTTAAATCCTTTCAGTATTTTCATTCGGTCAACGGACATAAATGTTATTTGTTCCAACTAATGTGTATACTTGTAATTTTACCTTAACCTCAAGGTCATAGATATAATTAACCCTATAATTTTCTTAACTCTCAAAACCTTATGCCATAAGTAATATGTTTATTTTTTCTTTTTATTTTGATGATACATGTCTTTATTTAATGAATGATCTAGATTACAAATTATTTTTGATGAACTTTTGATGAATTTGTATCTCTATTAAAACTGTAATGCGTATATATAAATATAGGGTGAAAAATATAAGTTTGTGAACATTATTGAAGTTACTTAATTAATTATCACTATCTGATATCAACTTCGCATATACATTTTGTAGTATGGATTTCAAAACGACATACACAGACACATGTATATATCCTTTTTAGATGAGAAGGTCAAGTTTGTGTTAAAAATAAAAATCTTAAGGCAAATATATGCTAAATTACATTTACAACTAAATTAATAATCTTTTTTTACTACTACGATGAACAATGTCATGCTAGATAAATATAAAAGATAACTTTAGAGTATACTATCAAGAGAAACTTAGACTACATTATAAATTTTTTAATTGAAAAGTAGAAAAAAGAAAGTATAATTAAGATTAAACGTCGTTTTAGACAAATTGTACACGAACGTTGGAACTTAAAGATAGAAAAAGTTGAAAAAGACTTGTTTTGTACTTTAATCCTAAAATAAGAGATACATGAAACTTATACTCCCTTGGTTCCAAATTATTTGATCATATTTGACGCACGTTTGCTTAAGATATAAGTCTTATTTTATGAGTTTCTCATTCTATCTCGAGAAAGAGAGGACACGACAAAAATGATTTAGTAGAACAAAAGGGGGTTGTTGAATAACTAAATATGGAGAGAGAAGTAGAATAAAAAAATGTCCACAATTGGTAAACATGTAAAAACAGCTACAAAATTTTTTTATTTTGAAAATCGATCAATTTTTTAGGACAGTAAAAAAAATAATCAATTTTTTTTAGACTGAGGGAGTTGTAGAATAGATCATTATCAAAAACAAATAAACTATAGGTAATAAATGACCATAACTGGGTAGAAAACATGATAGGTAATAAATGATACTGAAAATCATAAGTGATGATATTTTAAACTTTAGTAGTGATGCTTTCAGAAAAAAGTGTCAATACTCCAATATAAACACTTAATATTAATTATCTCTAAAAACTTTATTCACTTTTATCGTTGTACAATCAAACTTATAGTGTTTCGTGAGAGTTAGATATGTGTGAGAGATCTTTGAGACTAATTACAATGCCAATGTACCTTAGATAACAAGATATAAAATGAAACAGTCAGAATTCTGTTTAGCGGCAACTTGATGTAACGAAAAAATATGTATGATAAATACTGAAAAATATTAGTGATAATTGACCTGAAAATTTTGGGTTTGAAAGTAAGACCATATTTTGGGTAAGGAACTTTTCATATTTGAGTATTTGATTAGTAGTTAACAACTGATTTATTATTATCATTTAATTATAATAGTCGTATTAATTAATTTTAATTATGTTTTAACCAAAATTTAAAATATTCTTATTTCAAATCACTATATATATCGTGCAAAGTACGTGATCCTTACTAATATATATTCCACTTGTTTCAAAACCAACTGCTCACCTAACATGTCCTTTGTAAGCGAATCAGTCATGGTCGCAAGTACCATGCCAAAGTTTTCTACGTACCATTGATTCTTCACTTTGTGATTAGTTGAAGGTTGCGAGCGCATAAGTTGAGGTTTAAGAAACCTCTAAGACTCACATGGTGAGGAAGCAAGGATCCACTCACTCATCTCCTAACTTGATCAACTAGCAAGACGTTGTATGAAACACTTATTACAGTGGAGACACTAATGCATCGTGTCGTACTTTACATAAAACATTGTACTATTATTCATTCCGTCGTCACTTTCAAGTCCCTAACCTGATCTTTTAGATGCCCCTGTACAATAAGTACTCAATCAGTATCTCATGTAGCTTTCAACTTAAGCTTGTATGGACTATGGGGTTATCCATATATGGCGTCCTAAATAAGCTATGCATTCTTGTCTTGGTCTTAACAAAGCTGACTTAATTTTTAAGTTTTCCTCCCCTTAGAAAAATATTACAAGTTGATGTAGTCTCATCTTTGCTGGTTATTGACGCCCCAAAGGCGATTGTTCGTGTGAATGTTCCAATCTTAGCTTGTTGACATACTTCACTAGATCATATGATCTAAATGTGTGAAACATATCTTCATGCTTCAAAGGTGCAAAATCATGTGCATATAATGTGTTTTGAAGACCATATGCAATCATATACATAGTGTATTTTTGGTTTATCGTACCTAATAAAGAAGCCCTTATTATGCATAACTTTAAGTAGTAATAATAATGCTCATGCACATACTTCGGTTATGTACTGTCAAGCCAGAAATTTTGAATATTACTGCTAAACTCACCTTTCTCTCTCACTAAGCCAGCATTAAGAACCACGCGGCATTATCAAGTTTATGTATCTATCGAAGTGTCAAAGTAACCACATTTTCATCAAAATAAAGTAATTAGAACTATGTCAAAATAGTCTATTCTTCCAACAACAATGCGAAAGTTATAGCCAATTTTTATGCAACCATAATCGCTCGCACCAAGTACATCATTATAAATTTTCACAAGTTTGCGCACCTAGGAATAGTGTGCATCCTCTAGATGACTACAAAGGATATATCTTACAATCTCAGATGAGCAAATTCAAAGATGCATAAAAAATGTAAACAAGTTTGATAGATTTAAACACCAAGACAGTAGAGTTACCAAGGACAAGCACATGACGTACTTCTAAAAACTACTCCATTAGATACAGTATAAGGAGGTACTTTTAGCTATACTAGTGTAATTTACATCCAATTGAAGTATCATTGGAGTTAAAACCATGTATCCGAGACCAATAAATGCATTCTCAAAGTAAGTACCGTACTTACTTTTATCTTCTACGCCCTCTCTCTGAGTGGTGTCTTTCTCTCTCCCCTCCTCAGAGTTACCCGGTGATCTTTCTTCACCATTATCACACACCTTCACCATCACCACTTCATTCTTCACCATTATCATACATCCTCTTCATACATTCATCTTGGTACAAGCTTTCTAGATTGCCTATCCTCCAATTTCTGATCTCTAACCTTACGCTGGGATTGTTCTCAGTATACCAACACTCATTTAACACATCTACATCATCCCGTATATGACCAATCTTCCATAACCTTAAATGTCACCCCCTGGACCTACAGATTTTCCACCTCATATATTCCCACCAGCCAGATCTTGTACCTTGGACCCTGTATTCCATTCCCTCTAGATGGATGCAATCATCGACCAAACAAACTCCCTTGTTTTTAAGGACACCTTGGATCTTTAAACTAATGAAACAACTGCAAAGCAAGAATATGCAGAGTATGCACTTGCCATCATTGTGAAAATCATCAGTACCAAAAAAGTCAACCCCAAAATTGTCCATTCCATCCTCCTTAAAGCATGGAACCCGTCGAAAAGAATGAAAACTCATCATCTAGAAAACAACACTTTCAACATATCGTTTAATCATGAATAGGATCGCAGGCGTGTTCTTGATTCCAGGCCATGGTCAATCATGAATTCCCACATGGTCGTCAGGGATTGGCCTACAAATCTTACCCTAAATGAAATTGATTTCAACCAATCGCTCTTCTAGATACGCATTTTTAGCTCCAAACCAGATGACAAAATCAAATGCTGAGAGAATTGGCGGCCGAATAGGAAAACTGAAGGAAGTGGACTTCACGGCAAATGGAAACATAGTTTGGAGCAAATACCTACGTATCCAAGTAGAAATTGACATTCGTCAACCAATCCATACGGGATTCTATAGAACTAGAGACACAAAGACAAGCTCATGGATTCAATTAAGGTACGAAAGATTACCCGACTTCTGTTTTAGTTGTGGAAGAATAAGTCATGTCCAATGGGGATGCCCCCAACCGTCGTCCTCTTTCCCAGTCAATAAATCCAATCCGTATGGCCCTTAGCTCCGGGTAGAATTCTCTAGTACTACCCCTCAATCTACAAGCTGGAACCCAAACCTCACATCAATCCCCCAAAATCCATTTCTGGACAAAACAATCTCAAACCAACTCAAACCTTTGCAACTATACAACAGTCTAATAGGCCGAAAATTGCTCTCAGTCCACCAGAATTTGATCCGGCCATTCTATCGAAACCAACGGCCAGGGTAAAAATCGATACCGCCTCGAAATTCTCGCCTAGCGCTCCATCCATTGCCAGCCCCCAAGCTATCTTTTTAGCCCCCTTTACTGACAAAAGGAAGTCTTTCTTCCCCAATTTTAAAGCCCTACAAGACGTAGCCTCCATCCCGCATCAATCTGACAATCCCGACCACAACCTAACCAAAGGTAGTGAATTCTAACATTCTCTCGCTGATGTCGTGTCACCCAAAGACCCTAGCCCAAACCTTTCAAACCCTTCCTCACCAAAGCCCAAAAGGAAAAATCCTTTTGACCCAAAGCCCACCACAAAGAAACCCAATTATAATTCTGAAAGCCCAGGATACACCGACCCAAATAATAAAACCATTACTCTTATCCCAAAACCTACCACATGTCTTGACACCCAAACCAACTCTTGTCCACCCACCATCCTAAAAACTCTTCCCCCTATACAAACCAGTAGAGCAAGCAAACTCAGAAATCTCAAATCTCTTGCTAGACAACCTACCAAAAGCTGCGAACCCAACATCCGTTCTAACCTTTCTTCCCCAAAGGTGATAAGCTCAGACTTGTCACCTAATCCTTCATGATTCTACAAGCGTGGAACGTCAGGGGGCTTGGACGCATGTCTCTCATCAGGGCCCTAAAAAAGGATGCCATAATGCTTTATTTTGACATCATTCTCCTCTCAGAAACTCTCTCTCCTTATGCTAATCTTATCTCTATTCTAAACTCCCTCAGCTTTTTCAATCACTGCATTATTTCCCCCACAAGATCTAAAAACCTTTCAGGGGGGTTTGTGCCTAGCTTGGAAAAATGGCATTGGCATCGAAATTACAGTTCAAAATTGGAATATCATATATGCTTTAGTGTTCTCTGATCCTCTGGATTCACCTTGGATGCTTACCGCCCTTCATGGTCCCCCCCATTGAGAGCATAAAAAGAAGTTTTGGGATAAACTGAACATCATAGCATCCTCTTTCAAAGGTCCATGGGTATGCATAGGAGATTTCAACGCCGTTTCTAGTCAAGCAGAAAAGAAAGGAGGAAAACCAGTGGCCTCCACTTCTAAAGGAAGCTTGAGCAACTTTATCGATAGAAATCACCTAATCGATCTCGATTTCTTTGGAAACCCATTTACTTGGAGCAATAACCGTCCTTTGAAGGCCAACATCAAAGAAAGGCCCGATAAAGCCTATGCAAACACTGAGTGGAGATCCCTGTTTCCTGATGCGTCAGTCATACATCTTCATGGAAAAGTTTCAGACCACCTCCCCATCATTCTCAAAACCCATAAAGACAGAACCTGTGGCCGGCAACCGTTCAGATTTGAAGCCTCTTGAACTCGAGATCCCACATCTCATAGTGTAGTCAGAACTGCTTGGAACCATAACTAGTCTGGAACCTCTGAATTTGTGGTATGTCAAAAAATCGACAATACTAGTCTTGCTCTGCAAAAGTGGAATATTAGTAATTTTGGTCATATCCAAACTAGGATTCAACAGTTATCAAAAGCTCTGGACCATATCCAACAGAGTGAACAATCTACAAGAAACTTAGAGCTTGAAAAGAACATCAGGTGGGAACTCGAAGAGCAATGTCGAAGGTAGGAATGCCTATGGCATCAAAAGTCTAGAATCAGATGGCGTTGCGAAGAAGACCTAAATACGAAAATTTTCCATCTAAGTATGATCATTCGTAGAAGAAAAAACTCCATCGATTTTATAAAAGACCAATCTAGGCAGTGGATTTCCAAGAGGGAAGAAATAGGTGAATGCTTCAATGAAAATTTCAAAAACCTATTTTCTTCGCCCAACCCTGTTTTCCCTACAGATCTAGAAAAATTGATAAGTCATCTAATCACTGATGCTGATATCTCTATGCTATGTGATATTCCATCTTTTGATGAAATATCCAAAGTTCTAATGAGCTTTGATTCCTTAAAGGCTCCTGGACCAGGGGGAATGCTTGCGCTAAACTTTAAAAACTACTGGGAGACTGTCAAGCTTGACGTTTGCAAATTGGTCCAAGATTTTTTCAGATATGGTTCAAAGCTCCGAGAACTCAATCACACCCATATTGTCTTGATCCCGAAGAACCCAAATCCAACTGGCACAAATCACTATCGACCAATCAGCCTTTGTAACGTCATTTATGAAGACATCTAAAAAATTTTGGCAAACAAACTCAGGCAAGTGTTGGCAAAACTCATTTCTCCTATGCAAGCGGCCTTCATCCCTGGAAGATTGATCAATGATAACAGTGTCATAGTTCAAGAAATCTGGCATACGATGAGAAATAAGAAAGGAGCTGGTCTTATGGCCTTAAAAATTGACATGGAAAAAGCCTACGACAAGGTTGAATGGCCATTTATCATTACAATTCTGAAGATGTTCGGCTTTCCACAAATTTGGATAGATTGGGTTACAGAATGCATTTCTTCAGTCACCTTCTCTACCATTCTCAAAAGAATCCCTTATGGTTTCATTAAACCTCAAAGGGGGCTGCGTCAAGGAGACCCCCTTTCTCCTTTCCTATTCATTCTTTTCTCGGAGGTTCTCACAAGACTAATCCTACGTGAAGAACAAGAAGGAAATATTCATGGGATCAAAGCAAGTAGAGGAAGCCCCTCTATTTCGCACCTCCTTTTTGCTGATGATTTACTCATTTTTTTGCAAGGCCAATTCGAATGAAGCTGGAACCATCTTAAAATGCCTTGAAAATACAACCCTTGGTCTGGGCAATGTGTTAACAACTAGAAATCGCAGATTTATTACAGCAAAAATGTTGAAGGCCGATGACGTAGAGAAATCAAAAGGGTGTTAGGTTTTAAGAAAGCTCCAAAGGAATCAAAGTACTTGGGGTCTTCCACTCTTTACAAATCAACCCAAAAGAAGAGTCTTTGCTGATATTGTAGAAAGAAGACTCGCAAGCTGGAAGACTAAGGTGTTATTTATGGCCAAAAGAGGTACACTCATAAAATCTATAATGATGGCTATCCCAACCTATACCATGTCAACATTTCTCTTGGTGGGGTTTTAAACATGACAGTCTCCATCACTTCCATCCCAAAACTTGGGACACAATCTGTATCCCAAAATCTTCCGGTGGATTAGGATTCAAAAGAATACATGATGTCAACTGTGCCCTCATCGCGAAATTGGGATGGACTGTTATAACAAATCCAAACCCACCCTGGGTTAAAATAGTTACATTCAAATACCTTCGTGGCTGTCAATTTCTCAATCACAGGCCAAAAAAGTCTTCCTTATGGATTTGGAAATGTATCTGCAAGACCCACTTCATCATCAGCAAAGGTATTGGCCACCTTATCGGCAATAGTCGCTCAATCAATATCTGGGATGACCATTGCATCCCTTCACCAGATGGTTTCTAAGCTGCAGATTCTTCCCACAAAACAACTGAACATACCTTTGTGAGTGACCTACTCCTCCCAGCCTCCCATATGTGGAACTTACCATTGATCGACAGCATCTTTGATACTCATACTGCTAAAGCTATCAATTGAATCAAGATATCCCCAACCCAAAACCAAGACATCATAGCTTGGACCCCAAACAAGTCAGGTAAATTCTCTACCAAATTGGCATACTTGGTTGTAAATGAACAGAGATTTCCCAGCAATACCACCTGCCTCCACAACTTTTGGAAGAATCTGTGGGGAGCCAAAGTCCTTGAAAGGCACAAGATTTTCATTTGGCGAATAACATGGAATATCCTCCCTCTCAAACAACAGCTGGCCAAATTCATCCCAGGGATTGATTCCAACTGCTCTCTATGCGACTCGATGCCTGAAATCGCAATACATATATATTCACTGAGTGTAGTTTCTCAAGACTTTCATGGCATTTGTAGAATTTTGGATGTCGCCCTCCTCCAACCCTGGATGATAATCAGTCTTTGTGGTTGAATTACGTCCTAAATCCGTCGCTCCTTCTCAAAGAAGACCAGATCAAGTATACTCTATTTGCCGCAACCACAATGGACCTAATTTGGTTTGCCAGGAACAAGCTAACCCATGAGCAAAGGAAGACTGATCCTGTAACTGTAGCAAAGAATATAAATTCATCTTCTCTATGCTATCTGGAAGCTCTAAACTCAGCTAAAATCAAGAAGACGACCTCCGAAGCTTGGACTCCGCCCCCCTTGGATGGTCCAAACTCAATTTTGATGCCGCAACTTGCGGGTCTATCTCCTGTGTCACTGTCGTTTGCATGGATATAGGTGGAAAATGTGAATCTGGTTAAACCGAACTTATATCCACTGGAGACCCTGAGATAGCCGAGGTTTTTGCGGCCCTTTAAGCAATTCGTACTGCGATCAACCTTCAAAAGAGTTATATTTTGTTCGAAGGAGACACTACAAGAAAAGGTAGATTTAGCGACAGAATGTATTCCGTCGCTAAAAGCTCTTTTAGTGACGGAAACGCCGTCGGTAAAAATCCGTTGGTAGAAAATTTTATCGACGGAATATAACATCGGTAAAAACCTTTGCCGACAACTTTTAACGACGGGAGTCCCGTCACTAAATTTTTTTAGGGAATTTAATAGTTTTCAGTAATTTTTAGAAACCATTTAAGCAATGGAATATGGCCGTCGCTAAAAAGTTCGTCGATGAAAATGGACTATTACCGATGGACGTTTATCGACGGACTTTTCCCGTCGATAAAAGTCTTCTTATAAAGTTTAGATCTAATCTCTTTCTTTTCTTTCTCTCGTTTCTCTCTCTCTCTTAATTAAAATCTTTCACTGGCGGCGGCGACCCACATCTGGCAATCCCCTCTACGACAACCCACATCCGGCACCTCTCCGGTGACATCCTCGTCTTCCCCCCGATGCCGCGCCACCTCTGGCAGCGTAGTTTGCAGCTCCAGCCGGATCTAGCATAGACAATTTCTGGAATCGAGCTCCGGCAAACTTCGGTAAGTCTCTACCTAGATATTATTTCTTAGGAAATTTAAATTTGATTATGATGTAGCAAATGGTTTTACTTACATATATACATTATTACTTATTAAATTGTATATCAGTTCTTGGAATTTCTGAACTATGTTACTGTCTATATCAAATTTCTTAATGGTTGTAAAAACAATGTTCCCTTATTGTCTACATCAATTTTGTGGGTGGTAGAAAGAGAGCGATGACTGCCATGGGCTGTGTGATTTTTGAGTGTGGTGATTATGGCAGCCATGAACTGTCATGACTTGCAGGGTATGGTGTATGCATGGGGGAAGGGTTATAGTTGTGTGCTTATGAGAATATAGGTGTAGGTATATGGGTCTGTGTGAGAGGTGCAATGAATCTGGTTTCCATCTTTCATGTGTGGTGCTGGGTACTCACCTTGAGCTGTTGGCTTTTAATTCTGGTACAAAACATTATTGCTAGTACTGAACTAATGGTAAAAATATAGAGAGGCATTCTCTATAGAATAAACTGCCGAGTCCATTTCCACTTTACTCTCCAACATATCCTCCTTAAACTTCAAAGCCGTGGCTAAAAGAGCGACGGACTTTTAGTAATAATGTAAAAGTCCGATGGAAGGTAATAATGTAATAATGTAAAAGAGCGACACTATAAGAATATGTATTTTTTGCGACGGAGTTTTACCGACGGATTGCCTTCCGTCGCTAAAACGACTTTAACCGACAGATAACACCGTTGGTAAAAGTTCGTCGTTAAAAACTTATTATCGACAAAGTAAACCGTCGGCAAAAGTTTTTGTCGACGGTGTATTTGCGACGGTCTTTTAGTGGCGGAATTACCGTCGCTAAAACTTTTTTACACAATTAGTTTTTTTTGCTGGTTTTATAAAATTGTTTTAGCGATGGAATTGTGCCGTCACTAAAACTTCCGTCCGTAAAATTTATCGACGGCCTTTTAGCGACGGGTGTTCCTGTCGCTAAAAGTCCTCTATTAAAACACCGAGATCTGCTTCTTTCTCTTTTTCCGTTTCTCTCTCTCAAAATCTCCCACCTCCATTATGAGCTCTGGTGATCAACCTCCACGGTGACCCACCTCCAGCGATCCCCCTCCATTGTGACCCCTCCACCGCCCCAAGTTAAAAGCCCTCCACTGCACTGCCCTCGCGTGAAAAGCCATCCACTGCCGCAGCGTGAAAAGTTTGCCACCGTCATTGCGCCACCAACACCGCCGCCCTAAATCAATTGAATGCCCTAATCGAATCGAGCCTTAAATTAAACTAACTGAACCCTAAATTGAATGCCCTAATCCAATCGAACCCTAAATTGAACTAATTGAACCCCCTAATTGATATGCGAAATTGAATGCCCCAATTCATCCTAACCCTAAATTGAAGTAATTGAACCCTAAATTGAATGCCTTAATCGAATCGAACCCTAAATTAAACTAATTGAATCTCTAATTGAATGCCCTAATCTAATTGAACCCTAAATTGAACTTATTGAACTCTCTAATTGAATGCCCCAATTCAACCGACCACTAAATTGAACCAATAGAACTCCTAATTGAACCCTAAATTGAAGTAATTGAACCCTAATTAAACCCTAAATTGAATGGCCTAATCGAATCGAACCCTAAATTAAACTAATTGAACCCCTAATTGAATCCTAAATTGAATGCCCTAATCCAATCGAACTCTAAATTGAACTAATTGAACCCCCTAATTGAACCCTAAATTGAATGCCCCAATTGAACTGAACCCTAAATTGAACTAGGACTACCCTAAATTGAAGTAACTGAACCCCCTAATTGAACCCTAAATTAATTGCCCTAATTGAATCGAACCCCAAATTGAAATAATTCAAGCGCATCGGATATGTGCATTTTGAACAATTTTTTCCCATTTGAACATTGATCATTTGTTTGATAATTTTAGGTTGTTAATTGTGCATTCGAGAATTGTGATTATTGATCGATGATTTTAGATTGTTAATTGATGATTTTAGGTTATTAACTGTGCATTTGAAGTAATTGAGATTAGTAATTGATGATTTTAGGTTGTTAATTGATGATTATAGAGTGTTAATCGTGCATTGAGCATTTGAGATATTGAGATTGTTGACGGAGGATGGGACCCAATTGGAATGAATGTGTGATTTTTATTAATTTTTATTGCATTGAGCATTTGAGAATTGAGAATTGACATTGTTGAAGGAGGATGAGACCCAATTGGATTAAGATACATGTTACTGCACCAAGTCTGATCGACGGTGTTCGAAATTTAAAAAATAAATCAACGTATGCCGATGTGTCCGGAGGCGTCGGACACGTGTCGGTAGGTGTCGGACACTCGTCCGGAGGACTAGGACACGTGTCCGTAGGTGTCGTACGTGTCGGACACATGTCCGGAGGTGTCAGACACGTATCGGACACCATATCGACACCCTATATGAGGTGTCAGAATTGAGATTGTTGATTTTGCATTCAATTTAGGTTAATTAGGTTAACGTGACATTTTTAGCATGCACCCCCTGGAATCTCATCGTGGTTCCAGCACTGGCTATAATGAGCCGTAATTAGTCCTAATTAATAATATTTTAATAAATCAATTTACCCTAATTAGCTCTAACGAGCTTACTTAGTTTTAATTAACCCTAAGAAACCAATGAAAATCAAATTAGTTGTAATTAGCCCAAATGAACCCAATTACGCGCATATTGATTATAGTTAGCCTAGTTAGTCGTAATTAGCACTAACATAACCCAATTAAGCCTAATTAGCCCTGATTAGGACTAATCAACACTACTCGGCACAATTAAACCCTAATTAGGACTAAATAACCCTAATTAGTCCTAATCAACCCTCATTAGCTGTAATTATTCGAAACAACTCTTCATTAACAATAATTAGCCCTAACATAACCTAATTAAGCCTAATTAGCCATAATTAGGACTAATCAACACTACTCGGCACAATTAAACCCTAATTAGGACTAAATAACCCTAATTAGTCCTAATCAACCCTCATTAGCTGTAATTATTCGAAACAACTCTTCATTAACAATAATTAGCCCTAACATAACCTAATTAAGCCTAATTAGCCATAATTAGGACTAATCAACACTGCTCGGCACAATTAAATCCTAATTAGGACTACATACAGATCTGGTGTTCTAACATCCGTCAAACCTTGCAAGGCAAGGTTAGATAACTGTTAGAACACCTAATCGATGTTGTGTACTTGGAGAAATGCGGGGAAGTGCTACCAAATTTTTCGCAGACATAGGACTAAGCATGAGTTCTTCACTGTTTTATAAACATGTGCTTTTCTGAATGGGATATGACCACTGCCTATTCGAGAATGGAGAAAAAATATATAGACATGTTGTCACATTCATGCATTCATATTTACATCGACCCTTCCTAATGATTGGTCCTAATTGAAGGTGGTATAAAGTACGATAATTCAGTCATCATGTCGGTTGATCGAAGTTGGATGAAAAAGAAGAACACTGATGATTTTGAGTGTCACATTGACGAATTTCTCGACTTCGCTTATGCGCATCCTGCACATGTTGACCTTGATAAGATAAGGTGTCCGTGCGGTAGATGTGAGTTGTTGCATTGGAGAAAAAGAATTGAAGTAAAATGGCATTTTCGTCGGTACGGTTTTATGGGTGGATACACAAGATGGACACAATACGGGGAAACGATAGTATTGTCCTCTAACCCGGCTAGTCAAACTGAAGTTAGGGAGGAGGCACGGTATGATTATCGAGATATGATTATGGATGCTGGGTATGCTAATGTTGACTGGGGTAACGACGGTGGTGACGACGGTCCCCAATTGTCGAACGAAGGGGCTCATCAGTTTTATGAGTTGTTAAGAGCTGCGGAAGAGTCGCTGTGGGATGGAGCTCTGAAACACACACGATTGTCTGGTTAGTAGGTTATTATAGTAGAAATCAGACCACGGACTGAATGAGAAAGGTTTTAACGAGTTTGTTACCTTAATCAAAGAAATTCTGCCCGAAAGTGAAAAGCTACTGTCGTCGTACTATGACACGAAGAAGATGATGAGGAAACTTGGGTTGAGCTATGAGCAGATAGATGCATGTAATAACGATTGTGTATTGTTCTGGAAAGAGAATAAGGATTTGTCACGATGTCCAGTTTGTGATCATTCGAGGTACAAACCGGACAAAGGGAAGAAGAAAAATATTGCATGGAAGATATTACGATATTTCCCGGTCACACCACGGCTTTATAGAATGTACTACTCCTCCAATACGGCTGAACATATGAGAGCTCACCGTGTGACTCGTAGCAACAATGCTGATGTGCTGACACACCCAGCTGATGGAGAGGCGTGGAAGGAGTTTGACCGCAGGCATCCAATCTTTGCTCAGGAAGTTCGGAATGTTAGACTTCGTCTGGCAACCATGGGTTTAACCCTTTCGGTCAGTCTACCACGCCTTACTCCTGTTGGCCAGTTATTATTGTCTGTACAACCTTCCACCAGGCATGTGCCTGAAGAAGCCGTACATGTTCTTGTCGTTGCTTACTCTAGGGCCGAAGAGTCCCGGCAAGGACATAGATGTGTATTTAAGGCCGTTGATTGATGAGTTAAAACAATTATAGAATCATGGAGTCAAAACATATGATGCATTCCTTAAATAGAATTTTTAGATGAGGGCTGCTTTGATGTGGACTATACATGATTTTCCCGTATTGGGAATGACGTGTGGCTAGAGCACACATGGGAAGCTAGCATGCCTTGCTTGTATGGGCGTGAACCCCGGTCACACATTAAAGCACGACGGAAAGCCCTCGTGGTTCGGATGTCACCGTAAGCTTTTGCCACCGGGCCATCAGTTTCGTAGGCAGAAGGATAAATTTGACAGGACAGTCGAGTGTGGGGTTGTCACACTGGACTACCCATCTGGTGAAGAAGTGCTCTCACACCTGGAGACACTTGATACTGACATACCACACGGCAAGGGTGTGCCAGATCAGAAGATTCTAGGGTATGGGAAAGAGTACAACTGGAGAAAATTTTGTATCTTTTGGGAGTTAGCCTACTGGAGGACGCTCGTTATCCGAAACAACATGGATGTGATGCCTATTGAGAAGAACATTTTTGATAATGTGTTCAACACAGTGATGAATGTCAAAGGCAAATCGAAAGATCACCTTAAAGCGAGAAGGGATCTACAACAGTTGGGTGTACGCCGTGAATTACATCCTTGGACAGTCAGCGGGAGGACGATACTTCCGAAAGCACCTTACTGTCTAGACAAGAAACAAGTGGAAAAGGTCTGTAGGTGGGTTAAGAATTTGAAGCTTCCGGATGGGTTTGCGGCCAACATATCTCGTTGTTGCAATGTATCAGAATGCAAGTTCCAAGGGATGAAGAGTCACGATTGCCACGTATTCATGGAGAGATTCATTCCTATTGCCTTCCGGGGACTGTTGTCACGGGTTGTTTGCGAGACTTTGACTGAATTATCTCATTTCTTTCGAGATATATGTTCTTCTACGATCCAGGTGAGTAACATGGAAGTGCTTGAGAAGAACATTATGGTGACGATTTGCAAGCTGGAGAAAATCTTCCCACCTTCGTTCTTTGATTCAATGGAGCATCTGCCTGTTCACTTGGCATATGAAGCTAAGATGGGTGGACCCGTGCAATATCGGTGGATGTATCCCTTCGAGAGGTAATCTTTAAATTGTTACAGTTGTTCGTTTGCATTAATGTGACACCTGTTATCATTGATATTCACCTAACTCGATTCGCTAAACTTCTAGGTTCATGTTCCATTTAAAGAAAAAAGTCCGTAATAAGGCTCGGGTTGAGGGCTCAATTGCGGAGGCTTACGTAATGGAAGAACTTGTAAACTTTTGTAGTCAATATTTCGGGCCTGATGTTGATACAAGGTTAAATCAACTAGGCCGAAATGAGCCCGGATCGAGCACAAATTTAGAAGGGCAATTGTCAATATTCAAGCAGTCTGGTAGTCCGTTCGGCCGAACGTATACTCGATGGCTAACAGATGAAGAGTACAGTACTGCAACAATATATGCCCTTCTAAATTGCGATGAAGTTTCGGCATTCGTTGAGTAAGTTAATGTCTTAATTCACTTACATTTCTGTACATAATTGAAAGTGTGTGATAAGCGAGTCAACTATATTGGTTTGCAGTGAGTTCGATGCAGAATCTTTAATCACTGATCCCGCTGTATCCGAATCTCATCAGAAATCACAATTTGTACAGTGGTTCAAAAGGCGTGTAAGTCCTTAACGAAATTATATTATGTGTTATATACAGTTCTGTGGCCAATTAGTATACTGATTTATCCTTAATTTTTACCGTCATCTACAATAGGTTCAGTCAATGGATAGACCAGTGGCCTCCTGCTTGAAATTACTAGCTGAAGGCCCTAACAAACAAGCATCCTGTCATGGAGGCTATATCATCAACGGGTTTAGGTTTAACGTAAAAGATGATGACCGAACAAAACAAACCCAAAACAGTGGAGTCTTGGTCAACGGCGACTGTTATGCTGAGAATTGCATGGACTTTTACGGAGAGCTAGATGAGATTGTTGAGCTAACATATCTGGGTTCCCAAAACCGCCTGGTAATGTTCAAGTGTACGTGGTTCGATGTCACATGCAGTAGAGGAATCCGTGTTAGCTCTCAAGGGATTGTAGATGTCAATGTCAAGTCAAGACTTGCATCAGACGAGCCCTTTGTGTTTGCTAGTCAAGCTGCACAAGTCTTTTACGCAGAGGACGTCGCCAATCCCAAATCTCATTGGTATACAGTTATCAAGTCCAAGAAATTGCCCGTGACATATGACAGTGAGGTAGACTCCTTTCAAGCCGACCAACCACCTGTCTTGTTACCTGTTGAGGTCAACAACGAGGAGGACGATCTTCCTCTTCCAACAACACTTCATGTAGGAGAAGAAGTCGTAGATGATGACGCGAAGACGTAGAAAGTGTTGGAGATGATGTGACTGAGTCTACTGATGAAGAGGATGAATTAGAAGATGAAGAGGACGACGAGGAAAGTGAGGAAGATGATGATGATTCCCAAACTGAAAATGATTGACTTGTAATGTTGTAACATCATGGAAAAAATGTAGTAACATTTTAGAACTTGGTTCATATTGATGTGTTTTTGCACCTCCGTTCATATATATAGTGTCGATGATGATTTCTGCCAAATTATTGTTTTTAATGTGTTAATGTCTTTGCAATTTATCTATAAGAAGTCAGATATGGATAGGATACGGGCTATTCGTGGCCGGGCTGGACGCCGAGCTACTTCCTCCCCGGTGGGTCCCACCTCGTCATTGCTCACTGATGACGAGGCACAGAGTGATTGCATACAGCCCTAGCCCTAGCCCCAGCAGTCGCCCAAGCCGTCGCCCCAGCCTGACGCAGATTCATCCCACACGCGCGTTGATTCTCCTTCTTCCGTGGGTTCTACCACAGGTATAGTTGATAACGGTATTTAGTACAATTTTGCTAATTTATATTTGAAGTATATTTGAACTGTATTAATGTCTGTGTTTTGTAGGATCTCGACGAGGCCGTGGCCTGACACGCGGGGTACGCATCGACCCCCAGCGTAAACAGAGAGTTACGCTCACCCAGGAGGGCCTGTAAGTAAAATAAAATCACATCATGCCTTATATTTGAACTGTATTAATTTATTTATTTACTTCTTTGGCAGGATCCTGGAGAATCAGGCGAGGATGAAGATCGGCGTTCTTGTGAAGGGCCGATTCATCGAGCCACGCCTGTACTGGAAGGACTGGGATGCCGTTGCGAGGGAGTCCCTATGGGAGGAGTGGCTGGTACGTTGAAGTATTTTTTCCTGCGATAGTATTTGTTTAATTAGAGTTTGTTTTCTAAATTAATTTGTGTTATTGAATGCCTTGTAGGAGGGGTTCACGTTTGACATGGTTGATCAGCAGGCACTGGGGCGGCAGGCCTTCTTTTCTTACATCGCCAAGAATTACCGCCGATGGCTCCAGGCTCCACGACGCACGGGACCGGGCGAAGAAGATGCTGCCCGATGGTGCCCCGATGTCTGAGATGAAGACATATCCCCCACATTGGATATCTCTGACACTATGGGGGGATATGATAGATCGGTGGGCTGCGGATCCAGGCTGGGACGCCAAGAGTAAGAAGGGGGTCGAGAACAGACAGAACAGAGATCCGACGCACACGGGGGGGTCGGTGCCACACGACATCGTCCGACACATGAATGCGGTCCAGAACCCGGATCTGGAGGAGGATGAGGTCGTAGCTCTGACGTATAATCAGACACACGTGCGAAAGAAGGACAAGGACGAGAGGAGCCGGGCCGACGACTATGTTTCGGATATTGCCCGGCGGATCGATGTAAGTCGATGTGTTTAATTAAGTTGTTAATTTTTTCTTACTATCCTCAATGTCTGTTGCGTTAATTAATGCCCTAACATATCTTTAAATCACTATTTTTGCAGGCCTCGTATGAACAGCTTAGGGAGTCCGGATAGCCATCAGCGTCCACTAGTACGGATGCGAGTACTGGGGCGTTGAAGCGATGGCTGGATACGCCGGAGGTCGTCAATCGGCCGAAAGGCCGCATACGCGGCCTGCCTAGCATGACTGCTCGTGCCGTGATAGGAGCGTCCTCACCCCTCGCTGCCCCTGCACAGACACCGGCTCCTCGGCATCCGTTGGACGAGGAGGAGATCCAGCGCATTGCTACGGTGGTGTTGAGGATGATCAAGGAGCAGGATCAATAGGGTATCGCTGCCGGACATGCCAAGCCAGCCCCGGATCAGCAGGATCCAGATCCGGGACTCGGCAACCCCTGATGAGCCCCTTCTCGTGCCCGGTCCCAGCTTGTCCCCCCCCCCCGCCCGGTCGCAGCTTGTCCCCTCTTCACGATGCACGGGACCGAGCGAAGAAGATGCTGCCCGATGGTGCCCCGATGTCGGAGATGAAGACATATCCCCCACATTGGATATCTTCGAATGTATGGGGGGATATGATAGATCAGTGGGTTGCGGATCTAGGCTGGGATGCCAAGAGTAAGAAAGGGGCCGAAAACAGACAGAACAGAGATCCGACGCACACGGGGGGGGGGGGGGTCGGTGCCACACGACATCGTCCGACACATGAATGCTATCCAGAACCCAGATCTGGAGGAGGATGAGATCATAACTCTGACGTATAATCAGACACACATGCAAAAGAAGGACAAGGACGAGGCGCGCCGGGCCGGCGACTATGTTTCGGATATTATCCGGCGGATCGATATAAGTCGATGTGTTTAATTAAGTTGTTAATTTCTTCTTACTATCCTCAATGTCTGTTGCGTTAATTAATGCCCTAACATATCTTTAAATCACTATTTTTGCAGGCCTCGTATGAACAGCTTAGGTAGTCTGGACAGCCATCAGTGTCCACTAGTACGGGTGCGAGTACTGGGGCGTTGAAGCGATGGCTGGATACGTCGAAGGTTGTCAATCGGCCGTAAGGCCGCATACGTGGCCTGCCTAGCACGACTGCTCGTGCCGTGATAAGAGCGTCCTTACCCCCCACTGCCCCTGCACAGACACTGGCTCCTAGGCATCAGTTGGACGAGGAGGAGATCCAGAGCATGCTACGGTGGTGTTGAGGCTGATCAAGGAGCAGGATCAGCAGAGTACCGCTGCCGGACATGCCTAGCCGGCCCCGGATCAGCAGGATCCAGATCCAGGACTCGGCAACCCCTGATGAGCCCCTTCTCGTGCCCGGTCCCAGCTTGTCCCCCTCCCCCCGCCCGGCTTGAACATCATGACTATTTTTTATAATTGATTGTATATATTTCTTTGTGTATTGAGAATTGTGTATTGATTATTGTGCGCTCTTGAGAATTGAAATTTTCATTACAGGTCTGGGTAATAGAAAAATAAAAAAAATATTTTAAATTTTTTTTTTGACTTTTGGCGATGGATTAATTCCGTCGCCAAAAGTGTTTCTTCTATTAACTTTTTAGCGGCGGAATATTCCGTCCCCATTTTAGCGACGGAATATTTCGTCCCCATTTTAACGACGAAATATATACGTAGCCAAAAAATTATTCCGTCGCTAAATTTACAAAATAGAAAATAAATTAAAATACGTAAAATATAATTAGCGACGGATATTCCGTCGCTAATTAATAAATAAATCCGTCACAAAAAGTGCAATATTAGACGACGGATTTGAAAATTCCGTCGCCAAACTTTTAGTAACGGGCTTTTATACGAGGGACTTTTAGCGACGGTATATCCGTCACTAAAACTTTTAGGGACGGATTTTGGGCTTTTAACGACGGATTTTCCCGTCGCTAAAAGTCTTTTTTCTTGTAGTGAAATGTTCTTGTCATCATCAACTCTCTCAAAGACCCAAGTTATGATGTTCACCGGAAGACCAAACCGATTTTGGATGAAGCAACCTTTATGTTAAAGAAACTGGTGTGCCGGGACTTTTGCCATATCCATAGAAATGCTAACTCCAAAGCTCATAGGCTTGATGCGAATGCCTTCACTTGTAATAATTTTGGCTTTGTTCCCCATTCATCCAATCTTTTGTCCGTAGTATTGGAAGATAAGAGGAACATAGATGTCACTTGACTTGTTGGTCTCAGTTTCTGTTTTAATATATCTTGATTACCAAAAAAAAAAAAAAGTAAGTACCGTACTTAGAATCACCAAATGGCCCAATAGGATCTGTCATTGTTCTTTCATTCATACTAGCCCAGTAACCCGAGCCAAGTTCGGGCCGATTTATGAAATACAGTATATCATAAGGTCTTAAAAAGTGTATTAATATGTACCACATATAGTGATATAAAAAAGATAGTAATATTATTTTAAAAAATAACTTATTTGGTTATAAAAATAGATATTGATATAGTAGAGTCGCTAAATACTTGTCCTCTTTAAATTTTTTCTTTAAGTTGTCTAGTAATATTTCAAATGAATATTGGCTTAACACTTATAGTAGTAGAATAATCATGTTAGTACTATATATAGCTAAATAACGAACATGATTGTAGTTGAAATTAAAAAGTTGTGAGATTATGATGTATCTCTTTTGAATTATAGATATTACATATGAGTAAGATTCTTTAACTTAAAAAGTTTTTGAGGTATTACATGTTTTTTGAATAATTTTTTATATATATCTTTTTTAAATTTTTTGTGAAACGCACGTGTGAGGTCTGAGGACATTCAACCGGCAAAAATATGTCCTTTTTTTTTTTTAGGTATTAATAGTCAAAAATAGTACTTGATCGGTAAGTACATTGATAAAGTATAATTTAAAAGAGAGGTAACTTTAAAAAGTTGATTTTGCTTTCCACATATTATAGGTCTACAATTTGGCATAAAATTATAGTTCTTATATTTAATAAATGCCTTTAATAGTATTTTTCTATAGATACTTATTTAATCAGAATATAATATACCTTTCGTATATCAACTTTTATCGGGTTATTCTTATTAGAGAATATATAATAATTTTTATATTCATATTAGAGAATAAGTATTAATAAGTTAGTTCATGAACCAGTTAAAGTTCTAGAACGTTTGTAGTTAGTTTTTGAATTTTATAAGGCTTAGTAATATGAAAATTAATTAACTTATCAAGAGATAAGAACCCATCTAAGATAACATTTTCAATTGTAGCATTATTCTTTTTCTCTTTTAAATCTAGTATGTTATTTTCATTTTTAAGATATCTAAATTTATTATATTCATATTAGAGAGTGATTTTAAGGATACAGTAGTCAAAATTAAGTCTTATAGTTTTCAATTATATAAGACTTAGTAATATGAAAATTAATTTACCAAAAAATTAAAACCCATTCAAGATAATATTTCTCAAATATAACATCATTCTCCAATGTAGTATCAGTATTATTTTTTTCTCTCTTAACTCTAGTATGTTATTTTTGTTGTTAAGATATATGAATTTTTATATTGATACTATAGAGTGGTTTAAGGATAGATTAAGTCCTAACAAGTTAGATCATGAATCAGTTAGAGTTTTAGAATGTTTAGAATTAATTTTTCAATTATATAAGGCTTATTAATATGAAAATTAACTTATCAAAAAATAAGGACCCCACCAAAATAATATTCTCAATCATAGCATCATTTTTTTCTGTTCTAAATTTAGTTACTTATTTTTATTTTTAAGATATATGAATTTCATATTCATATAAAAGAGTGATTTTAAGGATACAATAGTCAAAATTAAGTCCTAATAAATTAGATCCTGCATCAGTTAGAGTTTTAGAACGTTTAGAATTAGTTTTTCAATTATATAAGGTTTAGTAATATGAAAATTAACTTATCAAGAAATAAGGACCCCATCCAAAATAATATTCTCAATCGTAGCATCATTTTCTTCTATTCTAAATTTAATTAGTTATTTTTATTTTTAAGATATATGAATTTTATATACATATTAGAGAGTGATTTTAAGGATACAATAATTAAAATGAAGTCCTAATATGTTAGTTCATGAATCAGTTAGAGTTTTTGAACGTTTAGAGTTAGTTTTTCAATTATATAAGGCTTAGTAATATGAAAATTAACTTATCAAAAAATAAGAATCCCATCCAAGATAATATTCTCAATCGTAGCATCATTTTTTTCTCTTCTAAATTTAGCTAGTTATTTTTTCGTTTTTAAGATATATGAATTTTATATTCATATTAGATAGTGATTTTAAGAAATAATTAAAATTAAATCATAATAAGTTAGTTCATAAATCCGTTAGTTTAATTTTTAATGATATGAGGCTTAGTAATATGAAAATTAATTTATCAAGAAATAAGAACTCAATTCAAGATAGTATTTTCAATTGTAGCATCATTTTTTTTTCTCTTCTAAATCTAGTATGTTATTTTCGTTTTTATGATATATGAATTTTTATATTCATATTAGAGAGTGATTTTAAAGATATAATAGTCCAAATTAAGTCCTAATAAGTTAGTTTATCAAACGATTAGAGTTTTAGAACGTTTAAAATTAGTTTTTCAATTATATTAGGCTTAATAATATGAAAATTAATTTATCAAGTAATAAGAACCCCATCCAAGATAATATTCTCAATCGTAGTATCATTTTTTCTTACTCTTCTAAGTCTAGTATGTTATTTTTTTTTTAAGATATTTAAATTTTTATATTCATATTAAAGAGTGATTTTAAGTATATAATAGTCAAAATTGAGTCATAATAAGTTAGTTCATTAATCTATTAGAGTTTTAGAACGTTTAGAATTAATTTTTTTTTAATTATATAAGACTTAGTAATATGAAAATTAACTTATCAAGAAATAAGAATCTCATCTAAGACAATATTTCAAATATTTAATGACACTTATAATAGTTATAACTCTATTTCACATTGAAAATATAATGTGATGATGCGTCAAGTAAAAAGTCATATCTTTGTGATGATGTGTCACATAAAGAAGCTATCACTTCACTTATTATATATTATATAGATTCACGTCCAATATCATAGAGTAAAACCAGGCTAACACCAATGTCTCCAAACAACCAGCTACTGTTATTCCAATAATAATATGCACTGTTTCTTGGATAGGAACAAGGATAGGGCATCATTCTTTACTTCGTTAGTCATGGCCACAAATCGATCTAAATATTTATTTTGCAATGCCTCATCAATAAGAAAATGGTACAGACACAGAGACTAATCCTTCCGATGTACCACATACATCAGACTAAGGCTGAGGTCTTTCAGTGCCTCCGGCTACTAACAAAGTAGTTGCTAAACTTGGTTTATTATATTGATTGATCTAATGGACCTAGTCTTCTAATTTTAGAACATGTCATGGATGCCTTCTGTAGCATGGTTGGGAAGGAATGACAGTTGACCGTAGAACTTGATGAAGAAGCATGTTGGTACTAAAGGCTCTAATATGATCTTGGAGCTCAGCGGTTCAACCATATATATAACGTCACAAGGAGGCATCTAGAAACTGTTAGAGATAAAGGCTTGCACGATTTCAGCGGGGAAAGGAAGACTCATTGAGCCAGAGTCAGTTGAGAGCTCGTTATTTTGATCTAAAGCTACTACTTGGAGCTAGCGGTTCATCTCTTTAGCCTTTGATCAAAGCGATTTACAGGGGTCCTAGAGCTGACTCTTGAGCAGCAATTACATCCCTCTGATGATTTTGGGGGTTCTCCTTCCCTTCATCTCTAGATCTTGACTCATGGTGACAATACGAATGCCCGGAGTTCTGTTATGATTTTTACCCTTGTGATAACTGTGCTAATGTGTGAGGTTGGCTTCCACGGGGGTAAGCATTCTATCTTTGCTTGTTGACATGCATCAAGAGAGTTTTTACCCTAATTAATACATTTTTAAAACTTAATTACTAATATATTTAATTTTTAAAACGTATTTACCCGCATATCACACTTTTAGAAATTACTGTTTGAAACCACAATTTCAAAGTAGAAATCGCTGTATTTCTATTGTAAAGTAAAAATCACTGTTTGAAACAACAATTTCTACCTTGAAATCGCTGTAGCGATTTCTATCTTGAAATCGTGGTTTCAAATAACATTTTCTAAAAGTGTAGTATGCTGGTAAATAAATTTTAAAAAGGAATAAATTAATAAATAAGTTTTAAAAATATATTAATTAAGAAAAAAACTCTTTATCAAGATTCGTTTAGCTTTTCTGGATCAGCTTAGGATCATTTTTGAGGGCCTTGTGCCTCTTTTTAAGTCGTACTTTTTGATGAGCAATTTGGAGGATCAAAATATGTGGTCCAACAAAATGAAGGCCGATGAGGTGATCAGTGCCCTCGGGGAAATAACCCTACTGAAAGTATCATTCAAGGTTAGCCAGCATGTCCTTCACATCACATGTAAGGGAAATGAGGCACCATATATTGACTCTAATACGCCAATTACATCATTGTAAGAACCACTCACATGTAACAACGAGTTTTCCTCAATTTTTGAGGGTCAATGATCTACTTTTATATTTCCCGATCAACAGTTGTGGTGTTGTATTCCTAGGAGGTAGTATCCTTGTTTAAGATATCACTCCAGCTAGCCTGGATTCCCTTCGCCATGCATTGTAGGTTTGCTACCGTAGATTGAGTTTACTACGCTGAAAATTGGTCATATGTAAGGAAAATGGGGAACCACAAACTGACTTTATCACGCTGGTTACCTCATTGTAATAACCGTTCATATTTGGCAACGAGGCTGGCTTAATATTGCTTGAGAGTCAATGATTTGCTCACTACAAGAATACAGGCCTTTAGTGACCGCATTTAGTGACCGCTTCTTTTGGCGGTCGCTAAATAGCTATTTGGTGATCGCTAAATGGCTATTTAGTGACCGCCCAACCAACGGTTGCTAAATTTAGGAAAAGAAGTGGCGGGGTCAACCAAAAAAATGGAGCCAACTTTAGTGACTGCTTAATCGGTCGCTAAAGTTCGTGACCATATACCGGTCGCTAAACGCGGTCGCTAATTTTAGCGACCATTTTTGGCGATAGTTCAACAGTCGCTAACTTAAGCAACCGCGTGTTCGATCACTAAATCTAGTTGCTAACATTAGCAACTGCCTTTAGCGACCAACCAAGAGGTCGCTAAAGGAAAAATTAAAAACCTGCCCTAATTTCATTTCTCTCTCTCCTCGCTGGACGAACCGCGCTCCCTGCCGTCCACTTCACCGCGAATCCTCCCCCCCCCCCCCTCAAGCCCACCTCACCGGCAAGCCCAACTCAGCCACCCTGCCGCCCATGCCGCCCACCCCCGTCGCCTACGTCTACTCACACTCAATTCATCCCAACCAATTTTGGTAAAATGCACTTCAATTTCTTCAAAAAAAAATCAATTAGCTCGTTTGTTTTAGTTCCTTGTAATCTGAGTTTGTGATTTAGGTTTACATGCCTTCCTCGTTTGTTTTTGATTTATGATTTAGGTTTGATTTGTGATTTAGGTTTGATTTGTGATTTGTGATCAATATGTTGTATATCCAACTTTACATCAAGAAACAGTAAGTTTATCCTTTCTGAACATAATTGGAAACAAGCATCTATGCTTGACTTGTGTTTCAACAACAAAACACGAACCAGAAAGTTATAGTATCAGGAACAAGAAATTATTTATTTTACAATGAGTCAGAAGATCTATAAAGAAATATGTATACCAATTAGGGTAGAATATTAATGTTAGAACAGTGAGAACCACGTTAAGATAGTTTAGGCATACAAGAATAAAACTTCATATGGATAGAGATAACAGTTACAAGTAAAGAAAATCCATCGTCAAAGACAAAGAAGTGGCTATTGATTATATTTAGAGACGAAGGTATGAGAAAAGAAAATCAGTCATCATACAAGAACTAAGAGAAAGAGGCAATGTACTTACAACTTTAAGCATCAAGAATTTTTGCAATTACACTGCTTGAGTTTTTTTGGAGTGCCACCCATTAACTCGATGTTACACGGTTGTCTTGATTTTGAGGAATTTGTTTTGCTGACGAAACACATGTGCACAGGCTAATTTAAATCAGAATGTATATGGAATCAAAATGGTACAGAATGCTAACATCAAAACACAGCTTCAAATTGATATAAATGAACATACTTGCAAGAACATCAGCACATGTCAAGCCTAGAGCAATACATACCGGCAAGAGCATCAAATTATTTCCCCTAAAAGTAGCTTATATAGATTAATCATATAGATATTTTTTTGATTTTTTGAATAAAGTTTTAGCTGCCCGAGCCAAAGCTTGGGACGTATATGCAAGTAAAAGTTGGTATATAACTTAATATAAGGGAAGTGGTTCCCAGTTGTGAGATTAGACGTATTGTTCTATCTTGACATGTATAAATAAAATACCCTGAATTTTAAAATAAAGAAGTATTAGATTTTTTTTTTTGGTGCATAAAGAAGTATTAGATGCCATGCTATGTAGAGCAGAGGAGAAGCCAAGGGAATAATTTCTACTGCAACTCCCACTCATAAGGATGCCCAAGACTACCTATATGATTAATGAAAGATTGACTCACATGTAGAAATTCATCTATTTTCAAGAAAAAAAGAAGATGCAAACACGACTCACGGACCAAATACATTGAACTTGGCTTTTTTTTTTTGTTTTGGAGGGGGGGGGGTGACATCAAGCATCGATGCTAGATGATGATTTTGATGTGCCTAACTAAGGTGGATCACAGGCCTAGTAAATGAAACCCAAATGCTTTCCGTTTCTTTGGAAAGGATCCCGTCAAAAAGAAAGAGAATATTATCAATTGTAAAACTAGTGTTAAAGTTGGTTGCTTAAAGCGTTGATGTGATTTGAAGAATTTTAATCCTGCTTTGTGCCCACTTGTTCTGGAACCCCGGCCGAGTCTATTTAAACCTGTGGCTTCCTTACATGGTTCTTGGTAACCAAGTGACAGAGATAGATACATAAGAGGCTCTACAACGCCTTAAACCTATTTGCTTTTGGTTAGAATTATTGTAAGGCAGAAAGTGTATCACACGTACATGGGAGACATTTGAACATTTGAGAATTGAGATTGCTGATGGAGGATATGACCCAATTGAGATTGCTGATGGAGGATATGTGATTTAGTTGAATGGTAGGTTAAAATTAGGTTAATTGTAGGTTAATTAGGTTAGCCATAATTAACTCTAATTAGCCCTAATTAGCACTAATCAACACTGATTACGCATAACTTTTGCACTTCCCACTTTTTGTAGATATGCCGAGATTTAGTGCACCCCGAGGTCGTGGAGGCGGCCGTCACGGAGCTGCTTTGGCACAGTCGGCCCCCTTCCCCAGGATTGGTGACGCGACTACTCGTCAATCCACATGTTCGTTGCTAGTTGGTAGAGCTTAGTCGTCAGGCGTGACCAGTTATAGTGGTCCTCGGGTTGAAGTGACGGATAAGGAGCGCTTCAAGAAATTATTTGATGAAAGAATTACGAAGAGGATCCAAGACGGTTTCCTAATGCCCGGACCCAGACTTCAGGTAATACAAATTTTCTCAAGTAGTTATGTATTTTGGTCATTCTATGTATATATGTGATCTTGATTTGTATATATTATGTTGAATCATTTTTATGGCTTTGTGCAGAGCGATATTAGTCCTAGTACTGGTGATTCTCAGGGCAGTAAGGACATTGTTGGATCGAACGTGCCTTCATCAAAGAATGAAAAAGATGATGACGGGGTTGGTCGGTCTACCGGCTAGTGATAGGGGTTGGGGTTATGTATTGACTTGCATGTGTAGCTTAACTTTGAGTTCATATACTTGACTTGTTTTTCAAATTTTGGTTCAATCCAATTTTTATTAATTTTAATGCATATGTTTATATATAGTTTGATGAATGTGACACTTATGTCTTATTGTGTAGAGTAGATAGCTTTTTGGACAAGTTATTTGAATGAATGTGGGACAATGGGTTGAATCTGTTTTGAATGAATGCGTTGGAAGCTTTCAACGCATTCAATCAAAATTGTTTCAACCAAGGTTAAATCGGTTTTTGGACCGATTAACCTTGGATTGGTATTGGTTTTGAGATAGGTTTTTAGACAGGATGGGATAGATTTAACCTAATTTTTTGTTGTTGCAAAACCCAGGTTTAGCGACCGCACATCGCGGTCACTAAACGAAATAAATACGGTCGCTAATCTAATATTTCAAAATAATAATAATAAAAATTTAGCCACCGATTAGTAAATGCGGTTGCTAAATTTTAGTGACATGACATATAGCGACTGTTTTAGCAACCGCAAAATGCGGTCGCTAAAAAAGCTTTAGCGACCGCTGAAGGCCCTATAGCGACGACGTACGACGGTTGCTAAAGGCGCAGTTTCTTGTAGTGGCTTTTATCTTTCCTATGTAGCAATTGTAGAATTTTATCCAGGTGTGAACGATTGGATAAATCTAACGCGATCGTCATAGTGCACACATCAAAGGATCCTATATGTCTGAGAGTTCTCTCTTCATTTATATCCCCAGATTCATGGCACCCATATGTTGTTAAATAGCATGACATTGACCTTATAAAATCGTGTTTTTGAACTCATAAGAATGTACTTTACCTAGTTCTTTTGAGGAAGGTATTGCCATGTGATAAGACTGTGAATCAGGTTATTAGGTTCTCTAAATGGCACAAAGCTTTGTTCATTGGCCGAGAAGGAATCTTGCATGGAATCATATGAGATTGATCTTATAAGACTGAGCCCATAACATAAGTATCTACCTTGGCTATTCTTTTTAAGGATGGCATTGACCTAAAAGGGCACATAGCTGTGTTTCTTAGCGAACAATGAATCTTGGGCAACTTGAGTTGAGACCTCTCGGTCTACGCAGGGTAAAAGTCGTATGAAAACTCGTGTTTGGGTTAAGGTGACAACTAATGTCCCGGCCTCTGGGCAACCTAAAAGGTTCAAAAGGCGTGTCTCCAGCGAGTGCCACGATTTGATCATTGGTTGGCCGATATATTTTTGCCCCAGTAATAAGAAATGCTAGAATCATATCACACTAAATCTCTTTGCTGGATGATGCGCCTCCGTTTAGTATTAAACTCTTTCCAAACTTTCGTCCAAATCTCAAATGAAGTGGGAAATGTTGATTCATACATTTTGCAACGATAAGACGCCATGCTATATAATTACTTGACTCACGCGAGTTATTTTAATTTAAAAGTCAAACCTGATACAAAAATTTGAGAAACATAACTCAAAAGTTCAAAAACCCAATTAATTGAGCGCAAACTCGACTGTTATTGTACAATAACAATAATACTAAATCATCATTGTAAAAAAATAATACTCCAATAATAACAAAATAAAAATAAAAAGATGAGAAACGTAGGAGGGTTGAAAGTCAACAACATAAACATAGGGCGGAGTGCAAGCCGTATAAACCTGCGTCCCTAGTCCGACAAGGTCTACCAGAAAACATGACTTTGCTTTTCAAAAGAGTACCTACTTCAGGCTATCCCGGGAGTGCGGGTGAGAGGCTACTGGCTCTCGCCGCTGTTACTCCGCCTGCAAAACCACACAAAGTCAAAGGACACATATACTTTGACTCTTTTGTACACACCCCTCCCCCACTTGCATGTTGCCAGGCCTGCACGTCTTTGATCACTTAAACCCTTGTCCTGCACTCCAACTTATTAATGAATTGCGACAAAAGATACGACCTCTGATTATCTAGCACCGAGCCTGCACTTTCTTCTCGCTTTACTTTTCAGCGGCCTTCGTTGGTTTAGCGGAAAGTATGGTCAAATTTTTATGGTATTTTAGTCGCTAGAAGGCGGTCACTTAGGACCTTAAATGGTGCCGCTCAAATTTGAATTCTAGCGATGGTTAAATGAGGATGCTGCCAAGGCTAGGGTCTCGTTCTTTATTTTGATAAAAGTCAAATCACGTTTGGAAAAGAAAAACCTTTATTGAAATATAATCGGTAATATATTTCAGAGTAACATTTCAGGTGAGGCAAAAAAAATGGAGGATTCAGAGACCAAATAGAAGTTTTATCATAATTTCTGGATAGCTATGCCTAAAAAAATCGAAAACAACTTTCAAACATGGTAAAAAAGAAGAGTGGTGACCACTTACTTTTACGCCATACATAGTGACGATGACTCCCACCAAAACCCCGTCAAAATCGTTGCAAGGCGAGTAAGCCCTGGCAAATTGCCGTGAATCTCTAGCTTTGGACTTTCAACTAAGCGGGATAGTGGATGCGAAGCTACTCTTAGAACTCCTAATTGTGGAGAATAATTCTATCATCTACTCCAATGCACCAACCAATGAAGCCGAGCTTACTCTCCCTCCTTGAGAATATAAAAAGGGCTGAAATAAGTTTCTTGCTACAAAGAACTTTATTAATGTAACTTCAAAAATGTTGGAGGTACAAACTTGGAAATAATATTGCAATTTTTGGTGTCTACCAAAATTTTATCGTGTCTATTTTTATGTATTAAACAATAACTACTACATATTATTCTGGTCATTGTTTTTATTACTCTCTGTTGCACTTCTCAAATCAAAAATGCGTCCTAGATTTTCTCTCCACGCAACTTTTTGCAAGAGTACTATACATTACATTACTAATACTAGCTTTCTTATATTATTGGAAGAAAGTAATTTTTTTTTAAATTTTCACATCATGTTATGCCTTTTCACACTCTCATCGTCGCTAAAAAATTATGTTTAGTTAGTAATACACTTTTCAATGGAAAAATAAGGGTATAAAATAAAAAAATATTTGATGTAAAAATAAACGCTCCCAAAATTTTTCCTAATCTTCAATTACCACATATAGATCTTCTTCACTTTCCAATAACCCTGTCTTTTTAAATATCTTTAAGCAACTCCTCCAATAACGTGTGCCCTATCTACTTCTAAGGAATAAACTATGATTAAGAAGGTACGTCAAGTCATGAATAACTTCAAATATTCAAATGTTAGATAAAACGATTACCTATGTAACCGAGTTTGTCATGACTTAAGGGGCTGCAATACAAATTAGAAGTCAATGTAACAGGTTGGCTTCAACCCACTGCCTCATCACAAATAAGTGAATACAATCTGAAAATAACCATGAGGAATAGAAAGGAAAACGTTCACGCTTATGATTACAATCGACAGGTGAAAGAACAAAAAACAATAAATCCAAGTGCAAGATAAGTATGCCTAATCTCTTAATAAGCGATAATTGTTTGCTTCAATGATTCAACAACTAAACTTTATTACTAATAGGTTCAATGGGCCAATGACTAAATTTGACTAATGTGGTTGATGTTTAGGGGCTTGAAACCATGAAAGTGACTCCGCAGATGACATGCAACACAACATGTTACAATTGAAATGCCACTATACCAACCAATAATTTGGATACAAAATAATTGAGAGTGCCAACATAGCATTTGTTTTGGCTTAATTGTTCTAGAGTGAGTTTTGTTACCTTCTTTATGTTATGAAATGATTAATTTGACTTTTAAACCAACATATGCCAAAAGAATACCAAAACAGAGAACTGCAATCCCTTCTACAAGAGTATATGCAGAGGTATATTGAAATAAAGAAGAAAGATATACAGAAGACGACCTGGAAAACCAGTAAAATCTTATTTCACATCTCCGAATCTGCCTTTGTGTGTCTAAAAAGCAGTTTTACATACACTTTTGGGTAACTAACCATTTGGGTATCTAGAAACCAATGTATAAATTCCCAGGAAAACGAGAAAAAAAAAAAGAGAACTACGAGGAAAATGTAATGACAAGAACAAAGAAGAACAATGCCTGGCTTTCCCATGTACGCCGCTAAAAAAACCATCTCTTTCTCTCTCTCCAATGAATTCTTCTTCACCGGAAATCATGTGGAGGAAAATCCCAGAATGACTGCATCATCTGAACAAACAGTGCTAGTACCTTGATGGGTAACAAGGAACCACACAGTTTCTTCCTTCTCTTCATGTTTTGCCACTAAAATAAGCAAGAGCACTGTTAGAATAGCAGAAGAACTGAAGCAAGAGAAGCGTGTTAATGTTGCAATAGAGAAGATCAATCAATACAATAAAGGGGCTGTGCGTGTACGTACGCAGATATATATGGAGAGAGGGAGAGGGAGAGGGAGAGGGAGAGGGAGAGGGAGAGGGGGAGAAGGAAGGGAGTTCCCAAGAAGATGACGAGCGTTTCCCGTTAATGTTGTTTTCAAAGGGGTCTTTAAACTTTTCATAAGAGGTGGGTCATCAACGGGCCTCTTTGTTTCACACGTTGGGGCTGTTCTCTTTGTCTTCCCTTCCCCACAACAGTCAAGCATTTCTGACTGGGAGTGTCCTCAATCAAAATGACCATAACATATTTGTGTATTTTTATACCACCGCCGTTTACTTGCCATTGATTTTAATTTTTGAGAAAATTGCGTAAAATACTCATGTGGTTTGGAATAATTGTAAAAAGATCCCTTCTGTTATAAAAATTTTTACAACAGAAGGGATTTTTTTGCAATTATCACAAATCACAGGAGTATTTTACGCAATTTTCTCTTTATTTTTCTCTAAGAATGGATCACAAAAATTATAGTTGCATCAAAACCTTCTAAGCGAGCACATCTTAGGCTATCAACCCACGCTCTTTGCACTCGCAATTTTATCTGCATTCATCTGTCTTTACAATCAAATATGCGTAAATTTTGGTTATTCTCGTATTCTTATTTTCGCTCTTGCACTTGCTGTTATAAGAAGCACATATACTATATTGAATCAAAGTTTTAACAATACAACTATAGATCTATGAAGAAAATTATTACTTGATAAATGAATTACTTATTCAAAGGGGGATTCGGTGAAATGTATATTTTTTGGTCCGTACATTGTGGATACCTATATAATATGGGATCCTTTATTTATTGGATGTACATGTATGCCGATATTGTCTATGCTGTAGGACTACGGTAATTAAACTATAGTGGCACCTGTCAACCATAATTCGTATTGATCCAATCTAGCTACCCATCAAACATTGGTCGAAAAAATGGGATTAATGTCAACTGATTCATTAATGTGACAAAACCTTGCTGGCAGAATTTTCTGATCCCTTTATGCCTGTAGTTGATGAACAGCCGTGTGCAGAGTAGTATTAAAATTGTTAAGTCGAATCCCTGCTCGTAAAATTGTTAAGTTATTGAAACTATAAAATCACAACAAAATGGGAAAACTCTTTCAGTATCGAAGTAAGTAATCATGTTTCCTTTTTGGTAGGCACCTGTTTCGTATTCCCTAAAAGCCGGTGAAACAGAAGACGACCATAGTGCACAGGAGGTCGATGTTCTTTTAAGAGGATCAATTAGATGTGGCACCTCCAACCTTGGTGCCATTTACTCCTAACACCTTAAGGTTTAAAATTAGAATCCGGCACATTTAACTTCAAAAATCGTCACACCAGCACCAATTGCACAACAAGAAATAAGGTTTTTAGTAACGGAGAAATCCGTCGCTAAAAGCATATAATCCGTCACTAAAACCTTTAGGGACGGAATACTTGTCGCTAGAAGTCTCTCGTATAAAAGCCCGAAGTTAAAAGTTTTGCGGCTTAATTCCATAACCCGTCGTCTAATATTGGACTTTCAGCGATGGGTTGTTTTACACATTAGCGACGGAACGGAACTTCCGTCACTAATTGTGTTTTCCGTATTTTAATTTGTTTTTTTTTAATAATTTATTCGGTAAATATTTAGTGACGGAATAAATTTTTTAGATATGGAACGTCTATCGCTAAATATCCTTTTTAACGACGGAATTTTTTGTTGTTAAAAGTGGAGATTTAGGGATACTCTTTAGCGACAGAATAAATCGGTCCCTAAAAGTCAATTTATTTTTTAAATGCCCAAACCTGTAATCAATTTCAAGTCTCAACAATAAGGTACAATCCCCCAAATGCACATTAGGGTTAAATAATTGCTCAATTGCTGATCGATCAGCAATTATTTAACCCTACAACATATACAAAACAACTATATAACTTTAAAAAATATTTACTATAATGAAAAATAAAATGTACAAGTCGGGGACCAGATACAATCGATTAGTGGAGGGGAGAAGAGTACAAGCCGGGGATCGGATACGAGAGCGGGAGGGGGGTACAAGCTGGAAGGGCACGAGAGCTGGCTCATCAGGGGTTGCCAAGTCCTGGATCTAGATCCTACTGATCCGGAGTCGGTTCGGCATGTCCAACAGCAGTGCCCTGCTGATCATGCGCCCTGATCATCCTGAACACCTCCGTAACAATGCGGCAGATCTCGTCCCCGTCCAACGGATACTGCGCAGCCAATGCCGATGTCTGTGGATGGGCAGCGGGGGGTGGGGATGCTCCTATCATGGCACGTGCAGCCATGATAGGCAGGCTGCCTATGCTGTCTTTCGATCGATTGACGACCTCCGGTGTATCCAGCCATCATTTTAATGCCCCAGTACTTGTACCCATACTTATGGACGCTGATGGCTGTTTAGACTGCTGCTCGGACCCCCTAAGCTATTCATACAAGGCCTGCAAAAATAGTGATTTAAAGATATGTTAGGGCATTAACGTAACAAACATTGAATACAAAGACACAAATTAAACAAATTGAACTTACATCGATCCGCTAGGCAATATCTAAAACATAGTCCCCTATCCGGTGTGGATCGTCCTTGTCCTTCTTCCTCACGCGGGTCTGATTATACGTCAGAGCTATGACCTCATCCTCCTCCAGGTCCGGGTGCTCAACCGCATTCTTATGTAGGATGACGTCGTGTGCCACCGACCCCCCCTGTGCGCGTCGAATCTTTCTCACATTTGTTCTCGGCCCCGCTTCTACTCTTGGCGTCCCAACCTGGATCAGTATCCCACCGATCAATTATCTGCCCACATACAGTCGGAGATATCCAATGTGAGGGATACTTCTTCAACTCCTGAATCGGGGCACCTTCGGGTAGTATCTTCTTCGCCCAGTCCCGTGCGTCGTGCAGCCATCGGTGATAATTCTTGTCGATATAGGCAAACAATGTCTACCGCCCCAGCGCCTGCTGATCAGGCTAGTCAAACGCGAACCCCTCCTGTAAGGCATCCAATTACACAAATTAATTTAAATACTAAATTCTAATTAAATAAATACTATCACATAAAAAAATAGTTAATCGTACCAGCCACTCCTCCCATAGGGACTCCCTCGTCCCGACATCCCAGTCCTTCCAATACAGCCGTGGCTCGAAGAATCGGCCCTTCACAAGAACGATGATCTTCATCCTCGCCTGATTCTCCAGGATCCTGCCAAAGAAGTAAATAAATACATTAATACTGTTCAAATATAATTTAAGACATTCAAAATTTTAAATATAAGGCATTATGTGATTTTTTTACTTACTGACTCTCATGGGTGAGTGTAACTCTCTGTTTACGCTGGCGGTCGATGCGTACCCCGCGTGTTGGGCCACGACCTCATCGAGATCCTACAAAACACCGACATTAATATAGTTCAAATATAACTTAAATATAAGGCTAGCAAAAATTGACTAAACACCGTTATCAACTATACCTGAGGTAAAACCCACAAAAGAAGGAGAATTAATGCGCGTGTGGGAGGAATTGGCGTCAGGCTGGGTAACGACTAGAGCTGGGGCCCCGTCTGCTGTACGTGAGCACTCTGTGCTTGATCATCAATTGGCAATGACGAGGTAGGACCCACCAAAGGAGAGGCAGCTCGGCGTCCACCCCGGCCACGAATAGCCCATATTCTATCCATAACTGACTTTGTATAGATAAAGTGCAAAGAAATTAACACATTAAAAAAATAATTAGGCAGAAAAATCATCAGCACTATATGAACCGAGTATAAAAACACAATATGAACCCAAGTACTAAAATGTTACTACATATTTTTCGTGAAATCATAATCATCGTTAGACTCGTCATCCTCTTCTTCGTGGGACTTGTCCTCCTCTTCATCTTCAGTAGACTCAGTCACATCATCTTCAACACTTTCCACCTCTTCCACGGCATCATCTATGACTTCTTCTCTTACATGAAGTGTTGTTGGAAGAGTAAGATCGTCCTCCTCGTTGTTCACCTCAACATGTAACAAGACAGCTTATTGGTCGGCATGAAAGGTGTCTACCTCACCGTCATATGTCACGGGCAATTTCTTAGACTTACAAACTGTATACCAATGAGATTTGGGATTTGTGACGTCCTCCGCGTAAAAGACTTGTGCAGCTTGAATAGCAAACACAAACGGCTAGTCTGATGCAAGTCTTGACTTGACATTGACATCTACAATCCCTTGAGAGCTAACACGGATTCCTCTACTGCATGTGACATCGAACCATGTACACTTGAACACTACCAGGCAATTTTTAGAATCCAAATATGCTAGCTCAACAATCTCATCTAGCTTTCCATAAAAATTCATGCAATTCTCGTCATAACAGTCGCCGTTGACTAAGACTCCACTGTTTTGGGTTTGTTTTGCTTAGTCATCATCTTTTACATTAAACCTATATCCGTTGATGATATAGCCTCCATGACAGGATGCTTGCTTACTAGTGCCTTGAGCTAGTAATTTCAAACAGGAGGCTGTTAGTCAATCCATTGACTGAACCTATTGTAGATGACGGTAAAAATTAAAGATAAATCAGTATACTAATTGGTCACATAACTGTATATAACATATAATATAATTTCATTAAAGACGTACACGCCTTCTGAACCACTATACAAATTGTGATTTTCGATGAGATTCAAGTCCAACAAGATCAGTGATTAAAGATTCCATATCGAACTCCCTGCAAACCAATATAGTTAACTCGCTTTATCACACATTTTCAATTATGTATAACAATTTTTTTAACTAAGACATTAACTTACTCAATGAATGCTGAAACTTCGTCAAATTTAGGATGATATATATTGTTGCAGTACTGTACTCTTCATCCGTTAGCCATCGAGTATATGTTCACCCGAACGGAGTATTTGGCTGCTTGAATATTGACAATTGCCCTTCCAAATTTGTGCTTAATCCGGGGTCATTTTAGCCTAGTTGATTTAATCTTGTATCAACATCAGGCCCAAAATATTGACTACAAAAGTTTACAAGCTCTTCCATTACGTAAGCCTCCGCAATTGAGCCCTCAACACGAGCTTTATTATTACGGAATTTTTCTTTAAATGGAACATGAACCTAGAATTTTAGCGAATCGAGTTAGGTGGAATATCAATGATAACAGTTTTGCATTAAGAGTAAATGAACAACTGTAATAAGTTTAAGGATTACCTCTCGAATGGATACATCCACCGATATTGCACAGGTCCACCCATCTTAGCTTCATCGGCCAAGTGAACAGGCAGATGCTCCATTGAATCAAAGAACAAAGGTGAGAAGATTTTCTTCAGCTTGCAAATCGTCACCACAATGTTCTTCTCAAGCATCTCCATGTTACTCACCTGGATTGTAGAAGAACATATATCTCGAAAGAAATGAGACAATTCAGTCAAAGTCTCGCATAAAACCCGTGGCAACAGCCCTCGAAAGGCAATAGAATGAATCTCTCCATGAATACGTGGCAGTCGTGACTCTTCATCCCTTGGAACTTGCATTCCTATACATTGCAATAACGGGATATGTTGGATACAAACCCATCCGGAAGCTTCAAACCCACAGACAGACCTTCTCCACTTGTTTCTTATCTAGACAATAAGGTGCTTTCAGAAATATCATCCTCCCGCTGACTGTCCGAGGATGCAATTCACAGCGTACAACCAACTATTTTAGATCCCTTCTCGCTTTAAGGTGATCTTTCGATTTCCCTTGACATTCATTGCACTGTGTTGAACACATTATCAAAAACATTCTTCTCAATGTGCATCACATCCATGTTGTTTCGGATAATGAATGTCCTCCAGTAGGCTAACTCCTAGAAAATACAATGTTTTCTCCAGTTGTGCTATTTCCCGTGTCCTGGAATCTTCTGATCTGGCACACCTTTGCCGTATGGTATGTCAGTATCAAGTGTCTCCAGGTTGAGAGCACTTCTTTACCAGATGGGTAGTCCAGTGTGACAACCTCACGCTCGATTGTCCTGTCAAATTTATCCTTCTGCCTATGAAACTGATGGTCCGATGGCAAAAGCTTTCGATGACATCCGAACCATGAGGACTTTCCGTCGTACTTTAACGTATGACCGGGGTTCACGCCCATACAAGCAGGGCATGCTAACTTCCCATGTGTACTCTAGCCACACGTCATTCGCAATGCAGGAAAATCATGTATAGTCCACATCAAAGCAGCCCTTATCTGAAAATTCTGTTTAAGGGATGCATCATATGTTTCGACTCGATGATTCCATAACTGTTTTAACTCATCAATCAACGACCTTAAATACACATCTATGTCCTTGCCAGGACTCTTCGGCCCTGGAATAAGCAACGAGAAAAATATGTATGGCTTCTTCATGCACATGCCTGGTGGAAGGTTGTACGGGACAATAATAATAGGCCATGTGGAGTAAGGCATGCTAGACTGACCAAAAGGGTTGCCAGACCAAGTCTCTGAACTTCCTGAGCAAAGACTGGATGCCTGCGGTCAAACTCCTTCCACGCCTCTCCATCAGCTGGGTGTGTCAGCACATCGGCATCGTTGCTACGAGTCTCACAGTGAGCCCTCATATGTTCAGCTGTATTGGAGGAGTAGTACATTCTCTGAAGCCTTGGTGTGACATAAAAATATTGTAATATCTTTCATGCAATGTTTTTCTTCTTCCCTTTGTCCAGTTTGTACCTCGAATGATCACATACTGGACACCGTGACAAATCCTTATTCTCTTTCCAGAATAATACACAATCGTTATTGCACGCATCTATCCGGTCATAGCTCAACCCAAGTTTCCTCATCATCTTCTTCGCGTCATAGTACGACGGCGGTAGCTTTTCACTTTCGGGCAGTATTTCTTTGATTAAGGTAACAAACTCGTTAAAACCTTTCTCACTCAGCCCGTGGTCTGATTTCAACTGTAATAACCTACTAACCGCAGACAACCGTGTGTGTTTCGGAGCTCCATCCCACAGCGGCTCTTCCGCAGCTCTCAACAACTCATAAAACTGATGAGCCCCCTCGTTCGGCGGTTGTGGACTGTCGTCACCCCAGTCAACATTAGCATGCCCAGCATCCATAATCATATCTCGGTAATCATATCGTGCCTCCTCCCTAACTTCAGTTTGACTAGTCGGGTTGGACGACAATACTATCGTTTCCCCGTGCTGCGTCCACCTTGTGTATCCACCCATAAAACCGTATCGACGAAGATGCCATTTTACTTCAATTCTTTTTCTCCAGTGCAACAACTCACATCTACCGCACGGACACCTTATCTTATCAAGGTCAACATGTGCAGGATGCACATAAGCGAAGTCGAGAAATTCGTCAACGCGACACTCAAAATCTTCAGCATTCTTCCTTTTCATCCAACTTCGATCGACTGACATGACGACTGAATTATCGTACTGTATACCACCTTCAATTATGACCAGTGATTAGGCATTGCCGATGTAAATATGAATGCATGAATGTTACAAATTTCCCCTCCACTCTTCAACAGGTAGTGGTCCTATCCCATTCAGAAAAGCACATGTTTATAAAACAGTTTTTAACTCATGCTTAGTCCCATGTCTGTGAAAAATTTGGCAGCACCTCCCCGCATTTCTCCAAGTACACGACATCGATTAGGTGTTCTAACATTCATCTAACCTTGCTCAAGAAGGTTTGACGGATGTTAGAAAACCAGATCTGTATGCACCCGGAGAAACACACGAGAACGTGTACCAAATATCCACGACATAGAACACAAAGCATGAGTCAAAACACTGTTTTATAAACAATTAGCTTTTCCAAATTGTCCAAACTAGACATCCAAAGGCTCATTACAAAGCATTACTTTGTAATGAGTACCTTTGAACGGGAACTAAGGGTTTTTATGCATGCATGCGTTCAGAAATTGATAACATATGCAAGAATCTTTCTGAAATTTCAAAACTGCAGAAAGATCGTTACATATGTTACCAATTCCACAAGATAGAATTCGTTGGCAACGAGTTGAACCATCTCGTTGCCAATGGACTTCTCAAAACAACAACTAATATAAAGAAGGCAGGGTTTGTAAACAACGAGTAATTGAACCATCTCTGGGCAATATGGAGTAATTATGGGATGTACAAGGGCTAATTAGGGCTAACTGGGTTATTAGGGTTAATTAAGAGTATTAATTATAGCTAATTAGGGTTGATTAAGACTAATTAGGGTTATTTAATCCTAATTAGGGTTTAATTGTGCCGAGTAGTGCTGATTAGTCCTAATTAGGGCTAATTAGGCTTAATTGGGTTATGTCGGGGCTAATTAATGTTAATGAGGGTTAGTTTCGGATAATTATAGCTAATTAGGGTTGATTATGACTAATTAGAGTTATTTAGTCCTAATTAGGGTTTAATTGTGCCGAGTAGTGCTGATTAGTCCTAATTAGGGCTAATTAGGCTTAATTGGGTTATGTCAGGGCTAATTAATGTTAATGAGGGCTACTTCCGGATAATTATAGCTAATTAGGGTTGATTAGGACTAATTAGGATTATTTAGTCCTAATAAGGGTTTAATTGTGACGAGTAGTGTTGATTAGTCCTAACTAGCGCTAAAAATGTTGCATTAACCTAACTAACCTAAATTTAATGCACATTCAACAATGTCAATTCTGACACCTCATATAGGGTGTCGATATGGTGTCCGATACGTGTCTGACACCTCCGGACACGTGTCCGACGCCTCCGGACACGTGTCCGACGCCTTTGGACACGTGTCTGACGCCCACCGACACGCACCTCCAGACACATTGGCATACGTTAATTTATTTTTTAAATGTCGGACACCGTCAATCAGACGTGGTATCCATGTCTGCGCTAACTAACAGATATCTCAATCCAATTGGGTCCCATCCTCCGTCAACAATCTCAAATCTCAATTCTCAATTCTCAAATGCTCAATGCAATAAAAATTAACAAAAATCACACATTCAATCCAATTGGGTCCCATCCTCCGTCAACGATCTCAATTCTCAATTCTCAAATGCTCAATGCAATAAAAATTAACAAAAATCACACATTCAATCCAATTGGGTCCCATCCTCCTTCAATAATCTCAATATCTCAAATGCTCAATTCACAATTAACAATCTAAAATCATCAATTAACAACCTAAAATCATCAATTAATAATCGCAATTACTTCAAATGCACAGCTAATACCCTAAATTCATCAATTAACAACATAAAATCACAGACCAATAATCACAATTCTCAAATGCACAATTAACAACCTAAAATTATCAATGTTCAAATGGGAAAAAATTGTTCAAAATGCACATATCCGATGCGCTTGAATTATTTCAATTTTGGGTTCGATTGTATTAGTTGAGATTCAATTTAGGGTTCGGTTGGATCAGGGCATTCAATTAGTTTAATGTAGGATTCAATTCGATTAGGGCATTCAATTTAGGATTTAATTATGGTTCAATTACTTCAATTTAGGGTTCAATTAGGAGGTTCTTTTAGTTCAATTTAGGGTTCGGTTGATTTGGGGCATTCAATTAGGGGGTTCAATTACTTCAATTTAGGGTTCGGTTGGATCAGGGCATTCAATTAGGGGTTCAATTAGTTTAATTTAGGGTTCGATTCGATTAGGGCATTCAATTTAGGGTTTAATTACTTCAATTTAGGGTTCAATTAGGAGGTTCTATTAGTTCAATTTAGGGTTTGGTTGATTTAGGACATTCAATTTAGGGTGCCTGTTATAGCCTCTCTCCCTCCACCCCATGTATCCTCACAGCCTGCCCACTCCTTTTACCCACTGCACACACTCAGCACTTTACACTGCACCACCTTCATATATAAGTACACAACACACTATACGCACACACTGCACTCAGAAAATGCACTTGCAGTCACAGCTGCCATCACTGCGACTCCATAACCACCTCCTCACGCCCAGCCCAAAACACACCAACCTGCAGACCCCTCTCTTTTGGCAGGGCAGTATCAAATCAACACCTCAATTATTTTAATTTTTTTTAATATTCAACCATAGTTTTCGAGATAACCAGTCAAAACACCACATAATTAAACAAAGTAGCATGATCTAATCCCAAAAATTACAACAGTGGGTGCTAAATATTGACATATGTACCATGACAAACCAAAGAAAATCGACAGTGGGTGACTTACCTTCTAAGTGCGGTTGACGAGTAGTGGTTGTCGGCGGCAGTGGACGGCGGCTGTGTTGGTGGCGAGGCGGCAGTGGAGGGCGGCGCTGGCGCGGCGGCAATGGAGGTATATATCGGTCTACCGGCGTCGAGGGGAGGATGTCGTGTCGCCGAAGGTGGGGCACCGTGGAGGTGAGAACGGCAGTGAACCGTGGAGGTGAAAGTCACCGGCAGAAACGGAAGCTGATTTTCGAATAGAGAAACGGGGAGAGAGAAGAAATAGATCTAGTTAATTTTAAGGATAGCTTTTAGCGACGGAATGACCCCGTCGCTAAAAGTCCGTCGGTGAACGTCATACTTTACCGACAGAATTATTAGCGACGGGGACATTCCGTCGCTTAAAATTTTTTATTAAATCCTCCAAAAATAAAAAATAAAACTAAAAATCTTTTAGCGACGGAAGTTCAGTCGCTAAAAGCTGCCGAAAAAAGCCCGTTGCAAAAAACCTTTTTCGACGGATTATTCCGTCTCTAATAATATTTAACGACGGAATTTTTCCGACGGATAATTCCGTCGGTAAATTACAATTTAGCGACGGAATCCAGTCCATCGGCAATATTGCGTCGCAAAATACCTATTTTCTTGTAGTGTCATACCTCGGTAATTACACCATGCCTCCTCCTTAACTTCAGCTTGATTTACCGGGTTGGATGACAATACTATCATTTCCCTGTGCTGCGTCCACCTTGTGTATCCACCCATAAAACCGACCGACGAAGATGTCATTTTACTTCAAATCTTTTTTCTCTAATGTAACAACTCACATTTACTGCTTGAACACCTTATCTTACCAATGTCAACATGTGCAGGATGCGTGTAAGTGAAGTCAAGAAATTCGTCAACGTGATCCTCAAAATCATCAGCATTCTTCCTTTTCATCCAACTTCGATCGACCAACATGACGACTGAGATAACGTACTATATACCACCTTCAATTATGACTAATAATTAGGCAGGGTCGATGTAAATATGAATGCATGCATGTGACAACATGTCTATATATATCCTATCCGTTCTCTAATAGGTAGTGGTCCTATCCCATTCAGAAAAGCACATGTTTATAAAACAGTTATCAATTCATGCTTAGTCCTATGTCTGTAAAAAATTCGGCAGCACCTCCCCGCATTTCTCTAAGTACACAATATCGATTAAGTGTTCTAACATTCATCTAATCTTGCTTTGCAAGGTTTGACGAATGTTAGAACACCAGATCTGTATGCACAAGGAGAAACACATGTCGTGTACCAAATATCCACGACATAGAACACAGAGCATGAGTCGATACACTATTTTATAAACACTTAACTATTTCAAATTGTCCAAACTGGACATCCAAAGGCTCATTACAAAGCATTACTTTATAATGAGTACCTTTGAAAGGGAACTAAGGATTTTTTTTGCAGAGCATAAGTCGATACAAATCATTACTTTGATTAGAATTCGTTGGCAACGAGTTGAACCATCTCATTGCCAATGGACTTTGCAAAATAACAACGAATATTCGTAATGCAGAGTTTATAAACAATGAGTAATTGAACCATCTCTGTGCAATATGAATTAATTATGGGATGTATAAAGGGCTTATTAGGATAAATTAGGGATGTACTAAGGTTAAATATGATAATTAGGGTTAGAAGGTTTAAATATGATAATTAGGGCTACTTCCAGTCATTAGTGTGTAATTATGTTTAATTAGGGTTACTTCGAGATGTATTAGGGGTTAATAAAGGTTAACTATGGTTTAGGGTTTAATTAATCTAATTAGGGTTTAATAAGATATATTAGAGCTAATTAGTGTGAATTATGAGTACTTTGGGCTAATTATAGCTAATTAGGGTTTAGCATTATATTAATCTAATTAGGGTTTTTATAAGATATGTTAGGGCTAATTAGTATTAATTAGGAGTACTTTGGGCTAATTATAACTAATTAGGATTGATTAAGGCAAATTAAAGCTAATTAGGGTTTAATTGTACGGATTATAGTTGATTAGTCCTAATTAGGGCTAATTAGGGTTAGTTGGATTCTTACGGTTAATTAATTACGACTAATTAGGCTAACTATAATCAATTAGGGTTAATTGGTTTCATTAGGGTTAATCAGGGTTTAGGGTTTAAAAAGATATGTTACACATAATTAGTGTTAATTATGAGTAATTAGGGCTAATTAGGGTTTAATTGGGCAAATTAGTATTGATTAGGACTAATTTGGGTTTATTAGAGCCAATTAGGGTTAACTGGGTTCTTAGGATTAATTACGGCTAATTAGAGCAAACTAGGGTTAATTGGATTCATTAGGGTTAATCGGGACTAATTAGGAAAATTATAGCCGGTGCGGAGCCACGATTTCACCCCGGGGGTGCTTAAAATATTGCATTAACCTAATTAACCTAATTTCAACAACCCACCATTCAACTAAATCACATATATCTCAATCCAATTGGGTCCCATCCTCCGTCAATAATCTCAATTCTCAAATTCTCAATGCACAGTCAACAATTTCAATTCTCAAATGCTCAATGCACAGTTAACAAAATTATATAAAGAATGAAAATTGATATAAAGAAGTCTAATAATTAGAACTAAATCACAGATATCCTAGAAAGCACCAACACCTCATATAAGTTGAGGTATGGTGTTCGAAACCAACCGACACCTCACTGACACCTCCGGACACAATCCCACTGACACCTCTCAAACAAAGAATGTTTTCTGTTTACCTAGATATCTGTTTAAAAGCAAACCAAAGGAACTTCCTCTTACTACTATCTTTTAAATTAAAATAAGTTATTTGTTCCAGAAGTTGAATCTCTCTCTTCTTTTTGTGATGTTTTAAAATTGAGTACACTTTCTAAAGGGTAGACTGACATCATCGTCAGAACTATTTGAGAGCCTTATAAAGTGTTGGTTCATACCAAACCACATAGCTATGGCATACTTCACTCCAAAATAGCGACTTGAACCCATGTTATTTGACAAGGAGAACAAATTAAACCACTGGTATTGTCACATGTCTTCTGCTCCCACCAGCCAAACACTTTTATCTCATGGAGATTTTGGTGGTAGGCTCTTTGTAAATGGCAAAAACTCAATTTGGTGCTCTTTCATGTTACTTCTGGATGAACACTGAATAAGGCATTAAAAGCATTCGGAAGTAGTACTTTAGGAGTCTTGCCCCAACCACCATATACACTTTGACGTCCTCAATGACAAAACACTTAAACAAATTTGGAAAACCAGCACTTACTATCACAACCGCATAAATCAAATCATAGCCAAAGTCTTTACTATTAAGTGTTTGATGAGAACTCAAATGTCAAACTGAAGAAGGAAAAAGCTGGATTGGTTCTTCTATTGCTACTCCAAACATGAGCTAGCTAGCCACTTTGTATCCACTTTAAAACTCACTCAAGGTCCATCTGTTTCTTTCCAAGATGTCATGTTTATGTTTAGTTGACCTATGAGACCACAAATCACTAGCAAAATTTCATTGCCATATCTTACTTTATGAATTTCTTGTTAGGGTTAGATTTGTATGATAATACCATTACCAAGAAAGAAGAGGGCACTAATACTTTTTTGATTTGAACTTAGGTGCTTGGACTTCAGTGAAAAACATATATCTGGCCAAAAGCAAGATATATGTTTCAGTTCAATCTCATTGCTCAATATGAATCAATCATTTGTCAATATGTTCATGTCTTGTTTAAACTTCTTCAGTGGTTAAAGGACAAAAGCCAAGCTATTCTATGTTCTTGGCTCCACCAAGAAAATCTTAGAGATTATTCCCCTCACATACCAGTCTCTTTCTCTCTCTCTCTCTCTCTGAGACACGCACACACAGTAGAGATCCAACTATTGAGACAAGTAAAGCAAGATTGAGACAAGTAAATCTAGTAAAGCAAATTAGTGTATATGCTTGAATATCGGCAGAATATAATGCAAATCCATTAAAGCAAAAAATCAAGCACGATTGAGACAAGTTTAAAACTGTACCAGAGTTGTAGATCTAGCAGGAGTTGGTGTAACGCCCCCAGAAATCTGGAGCTCCACCGCCCTGAACTCCCAAGTCGTTAACCTACCGGATCACATCAAACTTGTCAAATCCTCTTCACTAACACATACTTCCAAAATAGTGAATCCGATATCAACTCAAACTCTTCACATTCAATATTACAAAACTATTCAAACTTGAACTATTAAGATCTAGGTTCTTTACAAACTCAAGTTCTTATAGAACGAGTTGAACAAACTGACCCACGCAGGGGTCTCCCGACACAGTAGTGATGGGCTCATCGGGATCTCACATAGACGCTAACCCATTCCCGAACATGCTACATTTGATCATCACATGCAGAAGAGAGCCAATCGAAGGGTGAGCTTTTGAGAGCCCAGTAAGGTCGTACAAGGACTACGAAAGAGATTATAACACGACTCCAAAAAATCCAACCGACGATGATTTTCAAAACACTTCGAACGATCAAAACTCAATGATTATCCAAAATTCATCAGAAATAGATGCCAAAATAAATATTAACAATCAGAACAAAATCCAAAATGATCAATAGAAGATCCTTTTCAAGTCAGCATTTCCAAGTACTATGAAAATTTCCCTTGCTCAAAGGATTTCAATCCGAGCAGAAATTCATTTCAAAAATATAGCAAGATTTCCCAAGGGATTTTAACCCAAGCAGAAATCAAATAAGATAATACGATAAAGGCTTGTCAAGGGATTTCAACCCAAGTACAAATCCTTCTAGCTAAGTACAATGAATGTTTGTCAAGGGCTTTCAACCCAAGTACAAATCATTCTAGCTAAAAAAATCAAAAATCAATGTTGATCCTGGGCGATTGCAATGCCATTATGGCAAGCTTATATAGTGTACACATGCATGATGTACTAAATTAATTACTAGTCCACTTGGGTACTAGCCTGCGTTTCATGCAGGATTCAACCAGCCTTATACCGCCTCCCCACTAAACAGGTACCCAGTCAACACAGAAATTAACAATATCAATGAGCGTTAACATAAGCTCATCTTCCCAAAATCAATTCGGGTTCTCATAACAATAATCATACTGACATAAGTCAGCATTTGGAATTTTCAGAAGAAAAATCACAGATAAATAACAAAAATAACTGCGAATAATTATCGAATATAATCACAAAAAGTTGGAAGAATGGATACAGACAATTATCAAATTTGCTCAGCTCACAATAACATGCGAGCATCACAAGATTTTCAAATAACCGATTCAGGTTCAACATTAGGGTTTTCTGGGCAAGAACATGCTGATATCAATACATAACTTAGAGTTCGGCATTAGCCGTAAATATATCAAATGAGTACTTACGAGTACAAGTAATCAAATAAGGGTTTGGACAAAAGTCCTTACCCAAGGTTCAGATAGAATCCCTTACCTGGATCCGCAGCTAAATTATCCTAACCGGAAGTCTTTAACTTTAACCTAAACGGAATAATCAAACCATTAGAATACAGCCTACAGAAGAAAAGTATAACTTAATACAAACTCACACATGCTCCCAAAATTAACCTCCCCTAACCGAGTATGTAAAATTACTGAAACGTCCCTAGGGTGTAAAATTACCAAAATGCCCCTCTCGGACTTAAATTACCAAAATGGTCTTCCCATAGGTAGAATTACTAAAATAAGCTTCCCATATGTAAATTATGCAAAAATACATTTCTTAGGTCAAATTACCAAAATACCCCTTCGGGGTGGCAAATTACCAAAACACCCCCATAACACTTTAATCATTAAAATGACTTTTCCAAAATCAAAGTCACTAAAATAAGTATGGAAATTATGTGCTAGAATATTGATTAAGTAGGTTGGCCAGATTTCAGGTAGGTGTATGCGAATTGGGTGTGCATAATGGCTGCGACAGTGAAGAAGAACAAGGAAGAAGATAAATGTGTGTGGTGAAGGTGAAATACTAGGTGCTATGATTTGAATAGTAGTTGTTTTGTCGCTAATGCTAGAAAATTTATTTGGGCAGTTTTTTTGCACGATTTATTATAAATAGTTAGGACCAAAAGTAGACAAAGTACAAAACAGTAACCCATAATATTTTTTTACAAGAACTACACTGGAATTTTTCAGGAAATTTTGGGATCCGTAAAGAGCGCTAAATCGGGGTACCGATTAAAGAACTTTATCAAATTATTTAGCATAGCAAACCAAGTTATTTTGATTTGAGAATTTTAAAAAAATCTTAATTTACTGGTATGGTTCATATTCTAAAATTTCGAGCCATTCTGAGACCGATAGGTATTTTTTGCGAAACTGACCTTTTAGCTCTCGGTCCGGACACCGGTTCGAGATTTTCTGGCAAAAAATTTCTAAAACACTTTTTAGTATAGAAATGATATCAGGATGTTTAAAATAGCATTTTGAGATATTTCGTCCTTTATCAACGCTTTTCACAAGCGAAATATTTCGTTCGTCTGGAACTTCCCAACACTTCTTAGACACATCGGGGTTAGACTTACGACACTTTTGTGTGACACTTTCAAATTCCTCTTATGAGGTCAATAGTCAACTTAGGCATGTGACACTTTGGAAAAGAAAAAAAAGTCGCTAACTTAGCGACGCTTTTATTAAAGTGCCAAATTTTTACTTGGCGGCATTATCTTTGAAATGCTGCTAAATTAGCGACACTTGCATTAAGTGCCAATTTTTGCAGCATTATCTTTAAAATGTCTTTCCTATTTAGGTCACTTTTAAACAATTGTCACTAGTTTTTTTCCTGACATATTCTGAAATTTATCCAAAAAACATTAACCTAAGACGTGAAAGTAAAATATTTAAGTAATCCATGCTCCAATCCAACACGAATAATGAACAACCAAGTCGATTTAACAAGCTTATAAACACATCAAGATAGAAACAAGTTAATGTCATTTAGTCATCATACTATATCCAACATTCACATACTAATTACATAACAATCCAGAACTTCTTAATTTCAAAAATATACAAATATAATGTCATTGAACAACCAAACCTAAAGATATATACATCTCATAAAAAATGTCATCATAGTGCATATTGGTTCTTGTAAGTCCAACAAGGATTGATGTATGTCTTCCCAACATATAAACCTAAAAATTAAAAAGTCAAGAAAAAGTTTATAAATTTAAGTGATATAACACAAGTTGAATTAAAACGAAAAAAATTAGTCGACAAATAGAATGCATTAAGAAAGATAAAGACTCATCTACATACACCATTTCATTTTGGCATCTTATTTTGTAAATTTTTCAAAGCGATGAAATTCATCTTTACTTTGCACTCAAGTAAACATTTATGCAAGTATCTCAACTAAATCTGATCATTCCTTCATATCACCCTACTCTTATATGGCTAAACATCAGACAAATAAAAATGCATGAATAGAAAAAAGGATTTTATATAACCAAGTTTAAAAAATGTGCCATGATGTTAAATCAAATAATGCTGCTTTCGATGAGGATCCATGTAAAAAATGATTCCATGTAAAAAGATCATGGCAGAAAACCAAACCACACCGATGACATGATATCGTAGATTTTCGTACAATTCTCATGTGGGAAAAGTAAGCCGATACCTCAATGCCATCATGCCATGTATGATATACACATCCCTGAACTTAAGCACAATAACACTTCCCACAATAGCTACGCAATCAGGAACAACCTCCAACTTTAGAGCACGATCACTAGTTATTAGAATCTTTCCTGCAGGCATACTTGGAGATAAGAATCATGAAGATGAATAAACTTTGTAAGATAATTTCTAGATATTACCGATAGTTGGTATCTTTGTTCACCTTGAGGACCATAACTGCGAGTTTTTAAATTCTTTTATTACATTTAGGGCATATGTTTGAAACCCATTTCAGTTTTCATTTTTGCTTTCAAAAAGTCCAAAGCCTATTTGCATTTTTTTTTCTTACAAAATTTCTAGGTTGTTTAATAACAGTTTTGCTTAATTGTTTTTTACTTTTTTCCCTTATATTTTTCTCTCTTTTCTTTTCTTTCATTTTCCAACACTTGAGAACTTCTTCTGAGTTCTTATGTTCAACCACTCAACCCCCCCCCCCCACCCGACCTACATATCTCCTTTACCACCGTCCAAATACTCTTATGGCAGTAACACACCAGCTTACCAATTAGGACTTCATTGGATCTGATTGGGAGGTGTTGGTCAGTGTTGGTGGTGGTGGCGGCGGCAATCAACAGGTATGGTTGTTGGCAATGTTAGTGGTTTGTTGTTCTTGGATAATAGGTATTAGTGATGAAGATTAAAGAGAAGAAGTGATATAAAATGCTTTAAGCAAAAGTTGAAAGGTGGATCTCCAGGAAAAAAGAAAAATTGCAACTGAAAACTCCAAAATGGAGTTTCCAAAACCAGTCCCATTTTGAAAATTAGTTTACATAACTGAAGGGAAAAAAACTAAATTTGTCTGTTAAACACTGATATTTTCTAGTTTTCAAAATTATTGAACGAAAAACTGGAAAAAAAATTTATTTACAATGCTATCTTAATTATATTTGACTTTTTGTTTTTTCCTCCATCTTCAATTCCCTTTTGTCAGTTTGTCTTGTTATCTAATTCCCTTTGCATGTTGTTAGATTATTACTTCTAATTGCTAGTGACACAATGCTATTTTTTATTTTAGTTTTGCTTCTATAAATAGGATGTTTTCTTGGATGTGATGCATAATCGTTTCTTCACCATATACTGACTTTTAATGTCATGGAATGATTCCATTGGAAGTAGGAAAATCTTTTGATATTATTCGAGTTGTAAGGAGATAGCTACAATCCCTTGTACAACCACAATTAATGATAACTAAAAACAGTTAGTCGCATTTCTGCTAACACTTTCATAATTCTAGCAGAATTTATTAGCGTCGGTAATTATAAGTCACTAAAGACATTTAACGTCCATTAATTATCACTATTCGCGGGGTGGGGGGAAGGTAGTAGCTACTTTCCTACAGTCCATGTAGCAGTCAAAAATTTTTTCTTGGGAGTATGCTATTTTGACACTAGTTGTCTCTTATTCATGTCATTTTCCTCCTTTTTTCAGTTTGGCTTGGTTTTGCCATGAAATCCGGTAAATAGGATATTTTGGCATGGGTTTTCTTTAGTTGTTCCTAGGAAGTGATATAAGAAATTGTAAGAACAACTCCCAAAAAGAAATTAAAGGTTAGCTACTGAGGCAGAAACTAAGTCTTTCTCTTAAGATTTATTCGTACCTTTTCGGATTACCACTGGTGCAACAAGGTTCTTAGCGTTCCATCTTTAGGATGCATGCAATAGTCCAACATTAATTATTGTTTCACTTGTATTTCTACGCAAACAAATTAATTCAAGTTTCACCCGATGCCTTTGCCAAATTTCCACAGGTCTAATTTATAGCATAAATAGCATGCAATAGTATCTTCCCTGCTTGTCCTTCCTTCTTTTCGCGTCCCAGTCCAAACTCAAGCACATGTTACTAAGAGACCAAGAAGTGTTCTAATCATACATTCACTCTATTCATACATACACATAAGAGAAGATATACTTTATACATGTATATGATATGGGCATATACGCGCTAGACTGGATGATTGTACATACTAGCTGTTCGAGGGAAATAAAAAAGCTAACATGGGATGTTGGAGGGTGAAGATGACAATTTGACCCGTACCCAGTGGATATCTACCCCAACTAGCTCCTATAAGAGCGGTTATTGTTTATACAGTGATTGGGTTATGGGATATAGGCCATGTTTTGTTATAACTTATACGTGTTTCCCCTCAGTATTTGACCTGCCCACTACCTCATTCCTATGAGGTTGTTTGAGATTGATTGCAGAATGGTGAAACCTGATTTAAGATTAGGTTAAATCAGGTTTGAAGTGTTTGGTAAAAAAAACTGATCTGTTCCAATATGCTCACAACTGATTAAATCCAGAATTCTCATTTTCTTGGATTCTGATTTAATCAGTATTAGAGAATGAGGTTTGACCAAAAGAATTACCAAAATATCCTCATATATAAACAGACATTAAATGTCTTTCTCAATTTAAATATACTATATGATAATTTCGCCACACTGAACCTACTCTAATCCCTTTTTGAGATTAATTCCAAACAGCATCTAGATATAGGCACACTTCTCATTCTCTTCATCACACTTCTTATCTCACTTCTTCTGTCATTCTCAATCAAGCTGCCGCACCACCACCTAGTTTTCCAGTATAGGCAGTGCCATATGTCCATATACCAGGGGCATACCACTATCGATAACGATCACCATGTCGTCGATCTAACCATCTAAGTCAGCCACCATCTTTAATCAATTTACACCGAGTCATCTACACGGATTTCCATCTTGCCAACCAATCCATGTTATTCTCTACTCTTTCTTTTCTTTATTTTGCACTAATCTATATTTATTTTGCTATAATATGTGTTTGGAACTACATTGTCATATTGAACATGGCATGACGAGTAAAGGTGGGGCGGCTTCGGGTATTGCCATAGTCCATTGATCTGGGGATGGTACAACAATCCTCAAACCCGAAGGCGAGGTTGGTCGGAACACATGTTTGGAGTGGTGGAACAGGTTCGGATCTTATGAAACCAGCATTTGATCCACCCTATTACTATCCCCATTGGAGGGAAGTTACGTGCACGAGAAGGTGACAATCTTGAGCCCAAAAGACTAAAAGACGTTTGGGCAAAAAGAGGTCTATCGACACTACAAGAAAAGATGTCTTTAGCGACGGACTTTTAGCGACAGAAGGAATTCAGTGGCTAAAAGCTCTTTCAGACGGGATTTACAGTCGGTAAAAGTTTGTTGAAAAAATATTTTGCCGACGAAATTTTACGTAGGTCAAAACTTTTGCCAACGGAATTTCACCGACAGACTTTTAACGATGGTGGTCCTGTCGCTAAATATTTTTAGGGAATTTGTAATTTTTGATGATCTTTTTAATATTTTTTAAGCGATAGAATAATATCGTCGCTAAAAAAATCTGTCAGATAAAATTTCTTGTACCGAGGCTTATTCTGTTACTAGAAGTCCTTTACCTAACACAGATCTACATTTTCTCTCTCCCCGTTTCTCTCTCTATGCCTCGTTTATCTCTTTGTCCCCGTTTCCACCCACCGGTGATCTAACCTCCAGCGAGCCCCTCTCACGGTGACCCACCTTCGGCGACACCCTACACATCCCACTGACATCGCGCCACCTCTGGCGACACTCACAGCCTCACCAACTGTAATATCTCAAATTTTGGGAGCCGATTAAAATAGTCATCCATGACCCAAAAAATAAACGGGCGCTAATTTTGAGTAATACTCGGGTATTAGAAGCTTGTGGAAGCTTAAAAGAATTTTGGGGCAAAAATATAAATTTTGAAATGTTGGGGGTATTTTCGTAATTTTGGAAAACTTTGGGGGTATTTGTGTAATTTTATCTGCAGGTAATGATAAGCTGTAGCAGGTTTGGGAATGGGTTAGAGTCTGCGTGAGGTTCCAGTGAGCCTACCACTACTAGGTAATGAGACCCCTGCGTGGGTCGGTACTGTAAATTCGTTCTTAGGAAATTTGAATTGCGAAGAACCTAAGCTATAATGGTTTAAGCTAAGCTGTTTGTGATCTACAGGGGGATTGCTAGACCCTATAGAGATAGTGAATTGGATTAGCAAAATGGAGAAAATTTTGAGCAATTGTGAGTAAAGTGACAAAAGATTGAATTTGTTGGATATAAACTGAGAGACGAGGTCGATTAGGGGTGGAAAGAGTATCGAAGGATCTGACTTATTAGATAACAGGACTCCGAAAAATCCAACCGACGATGATTTTCAAGACACTTCAAACGATCAAAATTCAATAATTACCCAAACTGAGCAAAGTTCATCAGAAATAGATACCAAAATAAATATTAACAATCAGAACAGATCCAAAACGATCAATAAAAGATTCTTTTCAAGTCCGCATTTCCAAGTACCACGAAAATTTCCCTTGCTCAAGGGATTTCAATCCGAGCATAAATTATTTCAAAAATACAGTAAGATTTCCCGAGGGATTTTAACCCAAGCAGAAATCAAATCAGATAATACGATAAAGGCTTGTCAGGGGATTTCAACCCAAGTACAAATCCTTCTAACTAAGTACAATGAATGTTTGTCAAGGGCTTTCAACCCAAGCACAAATCATTCTAGCTAAAGAAAATCAATATTGATACTGGGCGATTGCAATGCCATTATGGCAAGCTCATATAGTGTACTCATGCATGATGTACTAAAATAATTACTAGTCCACTTGGGTACTAGCATGCGTTTCATGCAGGATTCAACCAGCCTTATACTGCCTCCCCACTAAACAGGTACCCAGGTCAACACAGAAATTAACAATATCAATGAGTATTAACATAAGCTCATATCATCGAAATCAATTCGGGTTCTCATAACAATAATCATACTGACATAAGTCAGCATTCGGGATTTTCAGAAGAAATCAGATTTTCAGAAGAAATCGGATTTTCAGAAGAAAAATCACAGATAAACAACAAAAACAACTGCGAATAATTATCGAATATAATCACAAAAATTCGGAAGAATGGATACAAACAATTATCAAATTTGCTCAGCTCACAATAACATGCGAGCATCACAAGATTTTTAAATAACCGATTCAGGTTCAACATTAGGGTTTTCTGGGCAAGAACATGTTGATATCAATACATAACTTAGAGTTCGGCATTAGCCGTAAATATATCAAAGGAGTACTTACGAGTACAAGTAATCAAATAAGGGTTCGGACAAAAGTCCTTACCCAAGGTTCAGATAGAATCCCTTACCTGGATCCGCAGCTAAATTATCATAACCGGAAGTCTTTAACTTTAACCTAAACGGAATAATCGAACCATTAGAATACAGCCTACAGAACAAAAGTATAACTTAATACAAACTCACACATGCTCCCAAAATGAACCTCCCCTCACCGAGTATGTAAAATTACTGAAACGTCCCTAGGGTGTAAAATTACCAAAATGCCCCTCTCGGACTTAAATTACCAAAATGGTCTTCTCATAAGTAGAATTACTGAAATAAGCTTCCCATATGTAAATTATGCAAAAATACCTTTCTTAGGTCAAATTACCAAAATACCCCTTCGGGGTGGCAAATTACCAAAACACCCCCGTTATACTTTAATCATTAAAATGACTTTTCCAAAAGCAAAGTCACTAAAATAATCTTAATATATGTAAATTTACTTCAAAAATACCTCTTATAGGTAAAATTACCAAAATACCCCTTCGGGTGCTAAATTACCAAAACACCCCTGGGGATTTTCGGCACCGAAAAAATCTAAAAAATATCTTAAATCGCTATTTTAAGTATCCTGATATCATTTCTGGACTAAAAAGTCAAGAGCTATTTTAAAGTTTTGGATACAATAAGAGACAACAGTATACTTATGCCTTGAGTCGAACCATTAAAAAATTGAGGCTTTTAGAATTCCATCACCAAATTTCATAGACAAATCTGCTGCAAGAGTTTTGAAAACTTTAATTCACTCAAGCACACATGCACTCATTTAAACAATATGCACTAATGTAACACACTCACAGACAATTGTAACTCCACATACCCAAAACACACGCACACACCTACATATGGGCTGTTTGGCAGTCCTTCTTTCACCTCACTTACACTGCCTCGCACACAAACACCCCTCCCCTTTAGTCCAAAAATGATATCAGGATACTTAAAATAGCGATTTAAGATATTTTTGAGATTTTTCCGGTGCCGGAAACCCCTAGGGGTTTTTTGATAATTTACCACCCCGAAGGGGTATTTTGGTAATTTTACCTATAAGAGGTATTTTGAAGTAAATTTATAGACAGTATATTTTAGTGACTTTGCTTTTGAAAAAGTCATTTTAATGATTAAAGTGTAACGGAGGTATTTTGGTAATTTGCCACCCCGAAGGGGTATTTTGACTGTGTGTGTGTCACCGGTGTGGGTGTGTGTGAATCATGTGTTTGGTTGTGTGTTATAGTGTTTTATAGGTGGTATACATATGTATTTTATGGTGAAATGTGTGTGTGTTTAGCAATTTTAGAGTTGGTAGGTGAGTTGGGTGAAGAGAAGGTCTCAGCCGTGAAGAGAATTGAGGAAGAAGACAAGTGCGTGTGGGTGAAGGTGTAATTGTGTGTGTGGGTAATGTGAATAGTAAGTGTAATTGTCACTAAAGATGGACATTAAATTAAACAGGTTTTTAATATAGAAAGTTTTGGGGTCTTTTTAAAAATATTTAAAGTTTGGGGGCATTTCTGTAATTTTATAAAAGTAAATTAGGAACTTTTTATTTAAGTTGGCCACCTCCTACTAGGTTAATGACTAAGCTAAATTAAACTATTTAATAATAGATTGGATAAGGGGGAAAAAAGAAATAAAAGAAAACAAAAGAGAAATTCGAAAAACAGAAGAACAAACAGTGGACTGCAGCAGAAAACAAAGAAATGAGCTAGAAAAGAGAAGAAGCAGAGGATGGTGCTCGGCTGGAAAAAAGAGAGAGAGGAAGGAAACCGAGGAGAAGAAAAAGATTCGGGAAAAGGTGGAAAATTTTTCCTCAAGGTAACCTCCATGTAATCTGATTATAAGTAATTCGGTTGTGATTCCCGTAGGTGTGGGTATTGAGTGTGTGGATTTAATGAGTAGTGGGGGATGGAACCTGGGTAGCTCGTGCGTTTTGTACGTGAATTGGTGAAGGGAAGAGGGGTATGGGAGGCAGCAGCAGCATAGCTGCTCCTGTGTGAAACAACTGCGTGTTTCAGTGACAGTGAGTGTGCTTCAGTGTGTGTGTGTGTATTTCGGGCGTGTGTGATCATGGGTGATAGAGCATATATGTGTGTAAATTATATGTGTTTAAGTATGGAAATTATGTGCTAGAAGAGTGATTAAGTGGGTTGGCCATATTTCAGGTAGGTGTATGCGAATTGGGTGTGCATAATGGCTGCGACAGTGAAGAAGAACAAGGAAGAAGATAAGTGTGTGTGGTGAAGGTGAAATACTAGGTGCTATGATTTGAATAGTAGTTGTTTTTGTCGCTAATGCTAGAAAACTTATTTGGGCAGTTTTTTTGCACGATTTATTATAAATAGTTAGGACCAAAAGTAGACAAAGTACAAAACAGTAACCTACAATATTTTTTTACAAGAACTACACTGGAAATTTTCAAGAATGTTTGGGATCTGCAAAGAGCGCTAAATCGGGGTACCAATTAAAGAACTTTATCGAATTATTTAGCATAGCAAACCAAGTTATTTTGATTTGAGAATTTTAAAAAAAATCTTATTTTACTGATATGGTTCATATTCTAAATTTCGGGCCATTCTGAGATCGATAGGTATTTTTTGCGAAACTGACCTTTTAGCTCTCGGTCCGGACACCGGTTCGAGATTTTCTGGTAAAAAATTTCTAAAACACTTTTTAGTATAGAAATGATATTAGGATGCTTAAAATAGCATTTGAGATATTTTTCGGTGCCGGAAACCCCCAGGGGTGTTTTGGTAATTTGTCATCCCGAAGGGGTATTTTGGTAATTTGACCTAAGAAACATATTTTTGGATAAATTCACATATGGTAAGGTTGTTGTAGTGATTTTACTCACGAGAAGACAATTTTGGTGATTTAAGTCCGATAGGGGCATTTTGGTAATTTTACACCACAGGGGCGTTTCGGTAATTTTACATACCCGGAGAGGGGGGTTCATTTTGGGAGTATGTGTGAGTTCTTCTTAATTTTTGGGGTTCAAAATGGGACTGGTTTTGGAAACTCCATTTTGGAGTTTTCAGTTGCAATTTTTCTTTTTTCCTGGAGATCCACCTTTCAACTTTTGCTTAAAGCATTTTATATCACTTCTTCTCTTTAATCTTCATCACTAATACCTATTATCCAAGAACAACAAACCACTAACATTGCCAACAACCATACCTGTTGATTGCCGCCACCACCACCACCAACACTGACCAACACCTCCATCAGATCTAATGAAGTCCTAATTGGTAAGCTGGAGTGTTACTGCCATAAGAGTATTTGGACGGTGGTAAAGGAGATATGTAGGTCGGGGGGGGGGGGGTTTGAGTGGTTGAACATAAGAACTCAGAAGAAGTTCTCAAGTGTTGGAAAATGAAAGGAAAGAAAAGAGAGAAAAATAGAAGGGAAAAAAGTAAAAAACAATTAAGCAAAACTGTTATTAAACAACCTAGAAATTTTGTAAGAAAAAAATGCAAATAGGCTTTGGACTTTTTGAAAGCAAAAATGAAAACCGAAATGGGTTTCAAACATATGCCCTAAATGTAATAAAAGAATTTAAAAACTCGTAGTTATGGTCCTCAAGGTGAACAGAGATACCAACTATCGGTAATATCTAGAAATTATTTTACAAAGTTTTTCCATCTTCATGATTCTTATCTCCAAGTATGCCTGCAGGAAAGATTCTAATAACTAGTGATCGTGCTCTAAAGTTGGAGGTTGTTCCTGATTGCGTAGCTATTGTGGGAAGTGTTATTGTGCTTAAGTTCAGTGATGTGTCTATCATACATGGCATGACGACAGTGAGGTATCGGCTTACTTTTCCCACATGAGAATTGTACGAAAATCTACGATATCATGTCATCGGTGTGGTTTGGTTTTCTGCCATGATCTTTTTACATGGAATCATTTTTTACATGGATCCTCATCAAAAGCAGCATTATTTGATTTAACATCATGGCACATTTTTTAAACTTGGTTATATAAAATCCTTTTTTCTATTCGTGCATTTTTATTTGTCTGATGTTTAGCCATATAAGAGTAGGGTGATATGAAGGAATGATCAGATTTAGTTGAGATACTTGCATAAATGTTTACTTGAGTGCAAAGTAAAGATGAATTTCATCGCTTTGAAAAATTTACAAAATAAGATGCCAAAATGAAATGGTGTATGTAGATGAGTCTTTATCTTTCTTAATGCATTCTATTTGTCGACTAATTTTTTTTTGTTTTAATTCAACTTGTGTTATATCACTTAAATTTATAACCTTTTTCTTGACTTTTTAATTTTTAGGTTTATATGTTGGGAAGACATACATCAATCCTTGTTGGACTTACAAGAACCAATATGCACTATGATGACATTTTTGATGAGATGTATATATCTTTATGTTTGGTTGTTCAATGACATTATATTTGTATATTTTTGAAATTAAGAAGTTCTGGATTGTTATGTAATTAGTATGTGAATGTTGGATATAGTATGATGACTAAATGACATTAACTTGTTTCTATCTTGATGAGTTTATAAGCTTGTTAAATCGACTTGGTTGTTCATTATTCGTGTTGGATTGGAGCATGGATTAATTAAATATTTTACTTTCACGTCTTAGGTCAATGTTTTTTGGATAAATTTCAGAATATGTCAGGAAAAAAACTAGTGACAATTGTTTAAAAGTGACCTAAATAGGAAAGACATTTTAAAGATAATGCTGCAAAAATTGGCACTTAATGCAAGTGTCGCTAATTTAGCAGCATTTCAAAGATAATGCCGCCAAGTAAAAATTTGGCACTTTAATAAAAGCGTCGCTAAGTTAGCGACTTTTTTTTTCTTTTCCAAAGTGTCGCATGCTTAAGTTGACTATTGACCTCATAAGAGGCATTTGAAAGTGTCACGCAAAAGTGTCGTAAGTCTAACCCCGATGTGTCTAAGAAGTGTTGGGAAGTTCCGGACGGACGAAATATTTGCAACGCTTGTGAAAAGCGTTGATAAAGGATCGGGAAACCATGCGTCACTTTTACTCTCATTGACGACACTTTTTTTGTGTCGTCTAAACCCTATTTTTTTGTAGTGAAAAGGGATAATATCACCGACATCTCTAAGTTTAAGACATGATTACTTCCTAAGATTCACATGTAATAAAATATCACATGTGTCTGTTGACCAAACACAACACAAGCTGCCTTAACATTTTTAATTTTAGAAACTTGCTATTATGTCATTTGATGTGAAGGTCAAATCTCAACCTTTCATGCAGACTCATTGGATAAAAAACACTCGAAAAGAATCTTAAACTCTGTACGATACACCGCACCATATGCGCAGCGGCCGCGACGCTGGCATAAGGCATTATTAGTGCTTTTAGACATAATTTACACTTTGCATGTGCGCATCGTCACTAGAAGCACTCATCCCGATCCCAACCTTTATTTCTGCGACACATACTATTATGGAGTAAAAGGGTGCTACTGTTGGAATTTCAACATAATTTTTAGTTATGTTTCAAAATTGAGTAACACGTGTTCATGGTGCCTCAAGATTTTGTGACTGTTATATGAAACCTGCAAAGCCATTTAAGTTGGCTCCATTTAACTGTCAAACATGTTTGCACATATTCATTGCACCTGAGGTTGATGCATTATAAATAGGGTCTAATATTTTCCCCTTCAGTTTTCCAGACTTTCTCTCCCGCAGAAAATTTATGTACTATGATAACGCTGTAATAACCATGAGTAGTTGCCTATTATATCTTGGACGACAGAGTTGCTGTTATCCTCTACATTTTAATAAAGAGGTAAATATTGTCTTAAAAAAAGAGTGCACACTTGATAAGACATTATCCAACATTTTGCGGTTTTTCCCAACAATCTGTATCTGATGGATGGTAGAAGAAAATGGATGATTAAGACAAAAATCCGAACCCTAGCCCTTTCAAACCTAGCTCACCAATTATTGACTTGATAATGCATGAAATCCCGATATTGCAGATCATGAATCAGTCCTAAAAGCAGGAACATAGACATGGAGGGGAGTGGAGAGTTTGAGGGAAAGGCGCATGGTTAGGGTGGTGAGAGGGAAAGCGGGCAGCGTATCTATTTTGAGTGGGTTTTGATGTATTGTCCTCGGGGATTATCAATAAAAAATTTGAGCTAGTTCAAGAAAGGTATTTTGGTCTTTTCAAGCTTCACTGGAGAACATAATATGGATTGTATGTGGGGGAAACAATATATATTGACTTCTGGGGAATACACAATATGGCTAATTACACCTATGTCCCTGAGGTTAATTAGGGAGTAATTACAGTCAAGGATACTAAGTTTCAAAATGTAACATTCCATGATCAAAAGTGTTTCAAATGTATCACTCGTGTCCATCCGTCAGGTTTCTGTCCAAAAAGTGTACTTTTTTAATGATGTCAGCAATACGTATTTTTAAAATGACAAAACTACCCTTGTACTGTATATACTGAGTAATTTTTAAAAATTTTAAATTAATACTTTAAACCTTGATTTGAAGATTAAGAAATTTGAACCCCAATTTTCATTGTCTTCCCCCCTAACTCGCTGGCAGCCCCACTACCGGCCGCACAAGCAGTTGCCGGCGACGAACTTTGGTCCCCACGCCTTCACAGAAATGCCCCTTCATCGAGCCTCTGCGAGCATCGCACCGAAGCCAAGATGCCACTACACCACTGCAACCGTCTGATCGATGTTGCTGACAGACCTGTCGACGGCCAACAATTCCGGTCAACAGCCCCATCACCGGCTACGACACCCTCAACCCAGGTAACGTCACTAGGCTGAGTTATCGACCATAATTACACTTAAAACCCTGTGTTGAAATACAAAGCAACTGTATCCTCTTACTCATACATCATGAATAGACGCTCCAAAATGCGTCCTTACAAAAATTTTCCTTACAAACATACATCATACTGCAGCGGAAGACTTTCAAATCTCTAAACAGTAGTCGTGTGACCCTTATCAACCTATCTCGCAGTTCAAACTTTATCTCACCATTTCCAGCTTGTCTTACCTCATACAACTTATCCCCTTGCTCAACTTTTCTAGCTTGTTTCTCTTCCCTTTTCTAGAGGGTTCTCCTTGATCAACCTTATAGCCTGCACAATACAACATAAGGAATGAGCGCAAATCGCCCAGTAAAGACAACACGAGGAGTATCGCGTACAAATGATTCAAGAGACTTAGAGGAATAATGATCATCTCAACGATAATAATGAATCAAGAGTAAGTTCCAGCATCAACATAACTTGTCAAACGATAATTTTTCTTTCGTTAGACTGAGCGGCTTTAAGGCCCAACAGAACAGCATTATTGCCACCTCCTCATGGACAAGACTGACTGACCGACAGACTGACTGACTATGCAAGTGAACACTAAAACAGGAAATTGAAAAGATAAACATCAAAGAAATACAAGTCATTAAAATCATTAACATCAGAAGAAAATCAAATGCAATGCAACCCAGATACGACAGACTAGACTTGACCAGACATGACAGACTTAACTCGCGCGCCCTACATCCTCTTTGCCAGTGATCATATTTCACAGGCCATCCTCCTCATATAGATGTCCCATTTTACGGGATGTTCATCTCAGTCTCAAGTAATTAAAAGAGACACTATCAACAGGCAAGGAACTCATCTAGAGTGATTTCCCTAACCCCGTTACAACCAAGCAACAAGACATCATCAACGAGGCGGACTAAGGGAAAATTTCTTCCACCTTATGTCCTCAACAACACAGCTCAACAAGGAATACCGGATCAGAAGATCAACCGGTGTTCAGACCCAACAACATGAGTTCAACGTGACATCATCAACAGGGCGGACTTGGGAGAAATTTGCCGCAAGCCCTCAATAGCGTTCTTACATAAGAGAAATGTCGGTTATCAATAAGTGTCGACACTTCACAACAACACGCAACGACCTCAACAACATCATCATCAACTACAGGGCGGACTCGGGAGAAGTTTGCCACAAGTCCTCAATGGTGTTCTCAAAGAGAAGAGATATCGTCTATCAATAACTGCCAACATCTAACAACAACCACACGATAACCCCTACGCAACATCATCATCCACTCCAGGTATGCTAATTGAATCGAATCATAGCATACTAGGACACCCATCATCCTCGCTAAATTTCATCAACAGGGCAGACTAAGGGAATTTCATCTACCCTATGTCCTCAACAGCACAATTCAAATATATGTATACCGGTAGCAATGACTACCAGCTTCTAATCATAACAACAAGAATTCAACAACACATCATCAACATGGCATGCTAATCGAAATAATGAATTAGCATATGAGAACCGCATTGTCCTTACCTGATTGGCTTATAGCCGAAGCAACTCACAATCTCTGATCGCAATGAGCTGCATCACCTAGTCAAATCATATCCTGCTCGTTAGTCATCATTCAACATATACGCACTCTTTATTCTACCAATTCCCACTTAACCGTTCATAGCATCTTACGATAGCTAGTTAATTCGATCCAATAATCGGATCTTTAATCTAGCCTTATCGACTTATTATCGATAACAACCCTCATTTTAGACATACTACCACTATTCCTCGCTTCCCACCCCTCCAAACGCTAAATTATGCGCGTTCTAAAAATTTAGCGCCAACATGGCAATTACCAAAATACCCCTTGATGGCCGCTACATCACCAACACCCCACCAACACCCAAAACCGCTTTAAAACTACTTTTTAGATGTACTGCATCATTTATAGACCAAATATTTCCTCAAAAAATTTTAAAGGAAAATTACCAAAACACCCCTTAGCAGCCATCGCCCCAACAAACGTCTCAAAACTACTTTAAAATAACTTTTCAGCTGTCTTACATCCCTTTCCGGACTAACAAGTCCTTTGAAGCATTTTATAGAAAAACTTTACCAAAAAACCCCCTCTGGCGGCAAATTACCAAAATGCCCCCGGGGTTCACTATCACCGCAACGCCCTGAATCAGCTTCAAAACAACCTTTTAGGTGTTTTACAACCCTTTCTGGACTAAAAAGTCCTTTGAAAAACTTTATCGGGAAATTTACCAAAATACCCCTCTCTGGGTGGCAAATTACCAAAATGCCCCTGAGGGTTCCTGGCCTCAGAAAAATCTCAAAAGAACTTTAAAATGCTATTTTAGGCCTCCTGAATTCATTCTTGAGCTAAAAACTATTTTACAGAATTTTCGCCCAAAAATCCCGAACTGGTGTCCGGACCGAGCGCTTAAAAGCCCGTTCGGCCAAAAATAGCTAACGACTTCGGAATGACCTGAAATCTTGAGAAATGGAACTTCATAGCATCTTAAGGTCCCCATAAAATTTTCACGCAAAACTGCTCTAGTTTGATATTTTAAATTTCACCGTAAAGTTCCAAACTTCCCGCGCCCGCTCACCCTATTCCCGACTTCGAAAAAATCTAAATTTTTTCCACAATGCAGGTCTCTCAAAATAATTGGGGCTACAGTTTGGCACTTTGTCTATTTATGTCCTGAATCATTTATAAAACTTCGTGAGGAAACTATCTAAAAATTTCTATCTTTAGTGACAATTACAGTCACTATTCAAATCAAAGGCACACACTACTGCACCTTTTTCCACACACACTTTCTTCTTCCTCAGTTTTCAGCCGAATATGCTTCCTGCCATGTTGAGCCATCACTCACAACTTCATATTACACTGCACTCCACTCATCAACACCTTAATTTCACACTTTAACACGCATTAATTATGTTTTAACATCAATTATACATACGCAATTACATACACAAGATTGCTACCCACTTGAAACCCGAAGAACACACAGTTTTCACACTTGACACACACTAACGCATACACAAACCTCCCAATCACCTCCCCACACTCACTAATACACCAACTGTAGCCTTCCAACCCTATAAATACACCTTACACAAGAAAAATTACATACGAGCTCAAGCATACATCCATGGTAGCCATGAACAACCCAACAACAACACTAAATTGCACACGGTATAAGGGTAGAAGGATTACCCTTCGAAATTCATGCCCAATCTCTCTCCCTTTCTCTGATTTTCTTCCAGATTTCCTTTCTCCTTCCCCAAATTTGTCATGTTTCCTTTGTTTCCTCTTCTCTATTCCCATTTCTGTGCTCTTGACACTGTTTCCTTATTTATGTTTTCCTCCTCGAATTTCCTCCTATCTTTTTTTTTCTTGCTTTTCTTCTCTTTATTTATCTATCCCTTTGTTTATAATTTAATGACATTAGTCATTACATAACCAAGAAGGAGGTGGCCTTCATGCCTAATCTGATTTCTCTAACTTGTGACACATTTCACAAACTTTCAAAATTTGCACTTTAGTTCCTCAAGTTTCCAAAATTGCATTTTGACCCCTCGACTTTGGAAAATTACAATTTGACCCCAAAATCACCCTAACCCTCCATGTAACCCCCTAACACCTCATTATCATCAAAAGGATGCTACTTAATAAAGATATGCATCCCATTCATCATATTTTTCAAAATTATACTTTTGCCCCTTAACTTTTTAAAATTATATTTTAACCCCCAAAACCACACTAACCCCCTATTTAGCTCCCTAACACTTAATCATCACCAACATATTGCTACTTAATAAAAATAGCACCTCTTAATTAATCAAACTTACAGTTAGATTACTTTCCGGCATTTTTTAGGGTATCACACCGGCGATCAACTCCGGCGCTCCTTCACCTAGCGCCATCACCAACACCTCCGCAACCATCGCGTTGCTGCCACCATCACCCGGGATTTATCACCAGCGCCATCTCGATGTCAACCACCGCTCATTTTTCGATCGACCAGTGAAGGCGACGTCGACGATGGGGATGGGGAAGGGGAAGGGGTAGGGTGGGGGCGACGGGGAAGGGGGAGGCACATGCGATAGGGAGGCACAGGCGAAGGGGTGCTGCGGGAATGAGGTTAGGGGGGGAGGGGGTTGGCGGGTGGTCACAGGGGTAAATCAGGATTTTAACTTTTATTTAGGGGCAACTTGGTCTTTTTGAACCATTAGGTATTTTTGTATTCCGTTTGTCAACGGACATCAGTGTTACATTTTGAAACGTAGTGTCTTCGCATGTAATTACCCCCAAATCTCAGGGACATAGGTGTAATTAGCTCTACACAATACTTACTATAAGATCTCACATGCAATTTGAAACACATGCTTGACAAAAAGGAACTAGGTCTAGGTCAACTTTAACATTATTTTCCCAAAAAGGTGCTAACATTAGTCCACTACAATATATCACATGCAAGAGTTCTATAGGTCAAAATGTTTGACTTATTATGCACATGGGAATCAATTGGAGATGATTCTTCGAGAAAAGTACGTGGTATAACTTCGCTTTACAAATGCGAATATATGGAACCAAACGTAGGAGCAAGAGAGCTTGAGAGAAAAAGTTGATACTTAGTGCTAGTAAAAAATTTCACAGTTTATAGCAAATTAAAAGCGAGATGAGGCTTCCATAGGAGCGTTGAATCCTGCATCCCATTATTACTGAAGCTGCTCATGAGGAACTTTGAGATAGTCGCCTGACTGCTTGTCAAAGTCTCCGATGAGATGCTAAAATATGTTTGATGAAAAATGTTGTTAGGGTGTCGCATCTCTTGCTTGCCAGGGTTCCCCCTCCCTGTTTTTCAGAATTCCCATCCTTTGGCGATGTTCTTTCAGCAGATTTCCAAGAGCTAGTGGATGCTCACATGCTCTCCCTTGAACATTCATAGGGTGCATGTGTTTGTTACAGAGGTTGACATCTCAAAGCCTCTTTCGGTAGAAGTGCAGTACATCCTTTCCCTCCCACCGTTATTTGAAAGGCCACGGTATCTCTCCATGACAGAAGTCTAATCATGGAGGTTCCGAATGTTGTTAAAAACGAACCCTGTACCAAAGAATCATCTGCATGCATCCCCTTTCCCTTGCATGTGATATCAAAAGTAGTTGAGATCAAGAAAATCTAATTAAGTGCGTTTGATAACAGTAAATCATGTATCACTTAAAAAATTAATTCCTTTAAAAAATAGGCTATAAGTTTAAGTCATGATGGACTTACTTAATGCTGATGACTTAATTCTGAGTGAGATGGTTAAAATTTATTTAATATACTTTTACATAAAGAAAATAATTACCACCACGATGCCGCCTCAATTAATTTGCAAGCAATCTGCCTTCACCATAATACAATCACCACCACAACCATTATTTTCTTTTACCACCACCACCACAATTACCATGACCTAGCCACTATCATCACCAACACCACCACAAGGACACTGCCACCTCCATAACGCCACCGTTGTTGTCATCACATCCATTTTCATTGAAATCATCTAAAGATCCACCACGCTATAACTACTGTCATGACCCCTATGTCGCTGCCTATCGCTATCATTACAATTACCAACACCACGTCTCGATACACCATTACCGCATCATAGACACCTTTTTGCCGCCGCCACCGCCGCCACCACTACTCCATCGTCGCTGCCACCACCATCACCAACACGATTTTAGTCCCCCCAAAAAAGTTATAAAACAAATACATAATTTTGGTGAAATGGATAAATTTGTAAATAAATAATTTCTGACATCTGCTTTTGGTTTACCAAACATGTTAACTTATTTTTCAGTAAAAATCCAGTCGCTTAAAGTTTTCAGTTTTACAAATTCAATGCTTAACTTTTTCATCACTTGAATTTCAGTTTTATCAAACAACACCTAAGTAAGAAAACAAAGGATGTTACATTTTTTCCCTGGAAGCTTATGATGGTAAGGAGCTAAAGGATCATATTATCCAGATTTTAGACTTGTATAGACCATATCGAGGCTAGTATTGGTGGTTAATTTTTTCTAAACTTAATTGTGCTCCCTTATTGTCGTTAAGATAATATATAATGATACATTTAAGTGCTTTAGCGCTAAAAGTGAAGCTCAATTGGTAGAAAATGGAGCTTAATTATGATTTTCGTTAATAAATGATGCTGACTCATGGGTTCTTATCTATAGCTTGATGATTTGAAAACAAGGAGTTTACATACAACGAAAAGTGTTGGCTAAACCGAACTATGCAGGGCTTTGAGTGTCATTAGGCAGATACAAGGGGTAATAGGTAAAAAAATAGAGAAGGGCTAATTACACCTGTATCTGAGGTTAGGGTATAATTACATGTAAGAACAATAGTTTGGACAAATTACACTTATATCTGTTGACCAAATGAAATCTCAAAAACCCTAACGGTTTTAATGAAAAGACTTTATTGTCACTAAGTTGAGACCTTATTTTTTTTTTAATGCCATTACTTCATCTTTAAAAAAAAAGAAAAAGAAAGATTAATGCCATTACTCTTCCCCCCACCCCAACCCCATTTATGTCTCTCAAACTCCCCCCAACCACCCCCCCTTCGCCGCCCTGTCTGCCTCCCTATTCCTCGTCGCTGCAACCACTCTCCTTGCCAACAAAATCCATCGGCGATGAGATTTGGGTAAGGCTAGCAGGTGGTTCAGGTCCCTTTTCTGTGGCAAGAGGTCATTGGAATTTTCTGCCGACAGAGATTCCTGGCGGAGTCCTCTCAAGTCCTTCAATGACAATAGGGGGTGGGCGGAGCTTCCAAGTACAAGGAGTCGGTAAATGCCAACAAGCATGAGATAGTGGTGGCGGCGGCCAAAAGGGGCCTAACCTTCCCTCTCTCTCAATCTGCTGGCGTGGGGCAAGGGGATGGGGCTGCCGGCATGGGGTGGGGGAATGGGGTTGCCGGCGCGTGGGGATGATTTCAGTGAGAAAAATTGAAGTGTAATTTGCAGATTGAGAATTAGGGTTTCCAAGAAAACCCTAATTTGCAAATTAGGGTTTCAACAAAACCCTAATTTATAGATTGAGACCCTTAGGGTTTTAATGCAGATTGAGAAATTTTGATGAAATAGACTGCAAAGATAGAGAACAAATCAATTTTAGCGTTTTAAAACCCTAATATTTAAATTAAGGCTTGAAATCTTAATTTAAAATTTTTAAAAATATTCAGTATATACAGTACAAGAGGTAGTATCGTCATTTTAAAGATATGAATTGATGACATAATAAAAAAAGTACATTTTTTGGACAGAACACTGACGGATGGATACGATTGATACATTTTAAAAGTGTTTAGTTACGTTATGTTACGTTTTAAACTTAATGTCCTTGACTGTAATTATACCCTAACCTGATAGACATATGTGTAATTAGCCCTAAAGCACAAGAGCACGACAAGTGTTACTAAAAAAAAATTTAGTGACGAAAGTGTAACGCGAATAATGAAAAATGAAGTTCAAATATCAATTTCTTGAATATTAGTTTTAAATGGTATGGGAAATTGAGTGGAGAATCATATTTTGTCCTTGCTCATCTACAATTACGAAAACACAGTGCACTGTAGTGTGCAATCAGATTGAAAGAGAACTTGCACTCGTACCGCCGGAACTTTTAGAAATAACAAATATAAAATCCGATCTGCAACGGAATCTTTGCTTTTATAGAAAGATCAACTAAAAGGAATTAGCCATAAAAGTGCTGAAGTGTCAGTTTAGTCAACAAATAATTAACCAAAAAGTTTGCGGTGAAAGGAAATGCCACCAAAGCAAGAACAATAACTGAGGACCTAGATCATAGCCTTTCTAGCTATTACTCAATTGATTGGACCTGAAAGTAAGAAAAGGCCAACCAATTAGAGAGTTAAAAAATCCTATTTGTGAAACTTTAATTGTTTGGCTTGAGGTTAGCATTTTCTACAATGATTAGGTAAAGTTACTTTCTTGTTATATAAGAAGTTTTCAGATATATCAAACACTTAAATGATGCAAACGTAGGCTTTGAGGAGAAAGAAAATAATCATAGCCATTTTACCGATCAGTAGTCATGCATTGTTTAGTGCGTGTGGGTAAAAAACGTATAGGACTTAATGCGATCTGTGTTAATTCTAATATTTGAGTTTCCCTTAAGCGATTTAAACTTTATTTTCGTCGTCAATGATTTTTCAAGTATTGTTATATCATTACTTTATAAATACTTATGAAGCTTAAATACTAAAAATAATATTCATTATTTTCTTTTAATTAGGAGATTAACCGTAGACGGGTTCCATTGGAGAGTCGATCCCAACTAAATCTTAGACGGTTCCATGGGATGTAGCTACTTCATATCTTTCTGCCTAATGTTGCACTAATTTTGCCACTAATTCTTTGCTTCTAGCGACAAATGTATATATATCTACATGCAAACGTAAGTATACACTACAATCTACTAGTTTTAGTACAGTTCGTTATGTTAGCTTATGTTTTTCAAAGTCACATTTTAATCACCTTTTTTAAAAATTCAGTTTATATATTCATATATATCCTTTTCTCAAGAGAAAAGTAAATCTTGCAAGGATTCTCTTTAAGACTTAATTGATTTGATATGTCCCTTCTCCTCATTATCATATTGCAATAACAAAAATAGATTATGTATTTTATGTTTTCAATTCTATGTAGTTTCAATAACTTTCCTATTCTGCGTTTATGAATTATCGATTACAATAAACCAATAAACGTTAATAACGAGAAACAACAAGGACAACCAATTTATTTTATGTTTTAAATGTAAGTAGTTTCAATAACTTTCCGAAATAGATCACTGTGCTGCGTCGGTGTGGTCGTTTCATTAATATTATTTGTCTAATCTGTTCTTTTTCACCTACTTTCGAAGTGTGCTTTATCTATTCTATTCTTTTAAGTGCCTTTTATTAAAGTTACTGTACAGTGAAAGAAGCGGTATGCCGCCGGCATTTTTCTTCTTTCGTTTCGGCTGAATTGATTGTCCTGTCCTACCAACAAGGACAATCAATTCAGCCCATTCTGGGCGTCTCAATGTTTACATATCAAAACTTGAATACTGCACTCATTTTTGTTAATCTCTTCGCTCCTACTCAGTTATTTCATAATTTTATGCTCACATGAATTCGGACCCAAGCGGTTCAATTTTCATTAAATTTGTCCTTTCGTCCTCATCGATTTTGATCTAAAATTGAGTTTTATGAATTACTTATAGTATTCCACATAAAATACAAGTTTTGTACTTTGTGGTTTTATGCCTACGACCACTAATTCTTTCAAATTGAACTAATATTTAGAACTTATATGTTATTATAATATTATCATGTCATGATATGATTGGTCAATTGTAATGGGTATGCAAACTTTGAACTTAGAGTCTTTATGTCAATAGGTTAATGTGCTTTACGCTTGCTTGTTATGTGTATTATTATGGAATTCGATGATTTGGTCAATTATTTGAAGATGCTTCTCTCACTTGCTAAGACTATTTGAAACTTTGGTTCTGTGTTACGTCCTTGACTCATCTAGCAATACACTATTGGATACGCATGATGTACTCTATGGGTGTGTGTTATCTTTATTGAGTTTTGTGCTTATTCTCCGCTTTCTCCTTCTATTTAAGGTAATTGAGTTGAGACGACTTAGAAGACTTAATGCCTATACACGAATTTGGAGTTTCATTAAGACCCTTTTTAGTGTCTTGAGAAAAAGAAATTTATAGTAGTTTAAGAATTTTAGTTGCAATTAATGCGAATGCTTTGATTTAGATTACATTTTAGAGCTCTGATTACTTTTTTTTGAGCTTATATATTCTTAAATATTTGGTATTATATTTTCTGTAAGCAAGCATATTATGAAAAAGTACGTAAGATTCGCCTCCAAGCTGGCCGGAGACGTGACAGTTATGACCAAGAACAATTCTGCATGGATAAAAACAATCGGTAAGAGAGTCCTTGTAACTTCTCAGAGTAAATTTATAAGTATATATACATTACACTCTTTGTCGTGGAATAATAAGCTCATTTTGTGCTTTTAACGACAAACTTCACATGATACCAACACTCTTAAACTTTACAATGACATTATGCATATGATATTCCTGACAGGAACTGATATTCAATCTGATTAGTAACTCTGTATATTAACAGTTACAGTAGTAGTAGAATAAAAGTAACTGGGAATGTCTAGAAGTGACACTTTGTCAAAGGCCCTAAATGACAAGAAGGAAATGTTGTGGGTTGGTTAAGAGGTCCCTCGACATGATTCCCCTACAAGGAAAAAGACTAATTACAGACGACTTTTAGGCAGGATACGGCCACTCAAGCCGGTTTCCGGGGAGCTACATTCGGCCGGGACCCACTTTCGATTGACCCAAAGTTTGTCCCCCAGATTTGTAAAGTTTGTGAAGTGAAAAACAAAAGACATCTGATCCCAAAGGAGGAGAGTTGTTCAAAGAGAATCTTGCTTGCACCTGGTCTTCAAACAAACTATTAGAAAACTTTTGCTTTTTCTAAATTATCTTGGGAGAAATTAACCAAACTAGCTAGATGGAGTGCGAGTTCTCAATCAACCAGATATGGATCAAAGAATAACAAACTGATTAGCAGCATTGTTCCAGTTAATCACTCCAGGAGCAACAACATATATATACCATTTTTGCAAGTTTTTGCAACTATTTAAGGAACAAACACCATTTGTTTTGATGACTAAGCTGAAGAGACTCGCTTGCCAAGATATGCCTGAGGTACAACAGTTAGTTCTCTAAAATGAAAAAAATTGGAAGCTTATAAAATCCATCGGAAGTCGGGCCTCATGCAGCAAAATCTCCGTTTTGACGATCCTTCACAATGAGAAAACCTGGACGAAAATAAAAAGCAGTAAGATTTTTGAGTGGATATTAATGTGAGTTTTCTAGCAGATAGAAAACTTTTAGAAATTTGAGGAACTTGAATAAGAGTGTAATGTCTGAAGTTTCTGTCTGAAGAGTACAGAGGAACTACTAGTGATGCATGTGAAGACTTATCCATTACCTACATGAAGGTTAACTGCGTTTGTAGGCATAAAAAATTGAAGAATTTGAAGCTTAAAGTAATGTTGTGAGTCGCAACGGTGTCATGATACAATCTGTCCAAAAAGGAGTTGTTATGGTGGTTGTCATGTTGATTGTCGAAGATTATTCAATATGCATTTGGACAATTATTCCCGTTGTTGGAATGTGGAATATGACGATAGAGATAATGAACAACAATGTGCTTGAGTTGCTCGCAGATTTGACAATATGGAAAATGCATGATGGGGGAGTTGTTTGGTTTTTTCCATTTATTGACAGCCTGACGAAATAAGTTGGCTTTCCTGATCATTAAAGGGTACGGTTGTGGGGGGTTTGACGATGATTGATGGTATTCCGACGGTGGTTGCCTGGGGCAAGTTAAGCGAAAGCTCATGTCTGACGGGGTGGGAATCGGCGGTTGTGATTTTACCACTCTGCAAAACGATGAGTAATTTATGGTAAGAGTCTTGTTCATGACGGCAGGAAAGGGCATCAACAATTTTAGAATAGTTGGGGCCGAGATTCCAAAAAATGATGGCATTGAGTTTATCCTTCGGAAAAGGTTTACCTGCAGTCAGGAGTTCGTCTGCTAGGTATTTTGGCGTGTCTGAGAAATTGAGAAATGCACATTTCTTTTTTTCTTTTGAAGGTTCTGAAGGGTGGTCATCCGAGGGTAAACCAAAGGCCTGTGCAATGGAACCCAAAGTTTCATGAGAGGTGGTGACCCCAATTACAGGAGTGTGTACACCCGGAGAGTGAAGTAAGAATTCAACTGAGATCTCAATTGTGTTTTTGAATCCAATCATCATAAGCAACTTTAACGGCTCGTTTCGTGGTGTTTGTGCAAATGATTGTACATTGTGGGTTGTCATAGAGTTGTAACATCGAAAATTTTAAAAGTTTGGCAGCGTACTAGAGTATGGGAAGTATTGGAACATAGCGATTCTCAAAGGCGACATTATTATTTTGTTCATCTTCAACATGCATCACCTTCACCTGTAACTCCAACAGCTAGCAATTGTTCATCATATACAATTTAATGGAACGTCTTTATCCGATGATGAAAATTTTTAAACGTAAATAGAAGCAGTAATACTTCAAAATATTCGCGTTTATGTATAAGTTCTTTTTCACTCTTATAATTTTTTTTGGTAATCAAGTTCAATTCATGAATAAAAACATACACAGGGAAAAAGCAAATAAAAGACCTCAAGTTCCCTTGGTCATCCATTAGCAAAAGGAGATGGGAAATGGATGACGTGGGAACTAAACCAACAAAAAGACTATTGTCTGCCCATTTAGCTAGATTATGCGCTAAACAATTTACATCTCTACTGACTTTGACAAAGCTCCAGCAGGACAAAGATTTCAACTTCTCTCTTGCCTCTTCAATTATAGCAAAACACCTCCAGCTTTGAGACGCTTCTATATCATTGAACCAGTTTATAACTGTCTGGGCATGTCCCTCGAAAATGGCAATGGTGCATTTGTGTTGGTTAGCCAAATCAATCGCAAGTAGGGCTGCCAGGGTCTCAGCAAGTTCCGAATCCGTGGCCATGGATGTTTCAACTTGAGCGGCAATTACAACACCCAGGTGGTTCGATATAATCGCAGCTTGAATGGATTTGTCTTCACGCACCACTGCATCAAAATTGATTTTGAACCATGAAGGAGGGGGGCGGCTACTCCAGCCCTTAGTACCGTCGGCTTGATTTCTATGCGGTATCAAAGCTTCACAGTGTTGATTGTAGGTTAAAAGAACACCTTTGGCCACTTCAGTTGCATTTATCTCTAAGTTTTACAAAATCTTTTAGTTACGGCTCAACCAAATATGCTCCAAAATGATGCTAGCAAACAGCGTAAACCTATGATGGAGGTTTGAATCTTGCATACCTGGAAATTGGGGGGAGATGACAGCTTTCAGCCAGTTAAGAGTAGTGGCTTCCTGTTCATCAGAGCTGGGAATTGGGCCGGGGGACGGAAATTCTCGGGTGAACTCATCCATAGAGATCTGGCTAGTGGACACTGGGTGAAAATATGCAGAGGAGTTTCTTCATTGGCATTGCATAGAGGACACTCAATACCAATCTCAGGGCTGAAAACTTTGATTATGTTTCTAGTAGGCAAAATGTTCCAAGCTATACGCCAAATAAGGATCTTTTGACGTTCACTTTTGCTTTCCAAAAAGAGTTGGAGCTAAAGGGGTAACAGAGGAACCTCTGCTCATTTTCATTGATATATACTGATTTTGTGGAGAATTTTCCGGATTTGGATGGGATTCAGGCTAAGGAATCCTGGGGTATTGAGGGGGAGATTCTAATTTTTAGGATCTCGTTATGGTACTATCCGAAAAAACTTCTTGCAACTTCAGTATATTCTAAGATCCTGTATTGGGGTCAATAAGATTAGAAACTTTTAGAGCCCCCACGATAGTTGTCACACTTACTAGAGAATTAAAATCAGGAAGAGTTGGGATCCAGGGGTCCCTTTTGAAATCTATGCCCTCTCCATCTCCAACAATATAGCAAGCACCTTTGTTGATGGAATCTTTTGTCGAACAGATGCCTTTCCAAATCTACGAGGCATTCTTTGGAGGATTATATTTCAAAAATGGAGTGCCTTTAAGATATTTTGCTTCCATTATTCGCACCCACGTTGTCCACGGCCAGAGGCGGAACTGTTGCATGACCAGGGGGGCCATGGCACCCCCCACCCCCCACCCAAAAAAAAGAAAAGAAACTTTTGATTTTTTTTTATATTTACACAAATGCTATTATCTCGTAATATTACTTAATCAGAGTTTTGTTTGTTGTATTTTTTACTTTTTATGCCACTGGTCGTCTCATAGTCTTCTTCTTTCTCATTTTTTTGCTCCATCTTCGTTCTTCCAAATTCGATATTTCAAATCTCCAAATTACGAAAAAAAACACGAATTAATCAGGGTTCTTTTTTTTAAGTTAAAATTTTTATAGCAAGTCTCGTACAGTTAATAATCACATTAGTAATACATCTATAGAGTAAAAGTTAAGCTTCTTCATGCAAGATTATTAATTCGTTCTTGACTAACCTTATCAAGTTAAATAAATCATTATGAGAAGCAAAATTAAATGATTACTAGTCAAATTGAACAATTCTTTTATGTTAGCCATCAATTTTTTTATACCTTCTTGGCCCCCCTCGATTAGACTTTCTGGATTCACCCCTGTCCACGGATTATTAAGAGCTGTCCAACCCATTTTCTCAAGCAGTGCCTTGTTAAAATCCTTCGTAGCCTTGAACCTAATCCCGCCATAAGCCTTGGGTATGCAAAGGGATGACAAGGTTTAAGGGAGAAGAAATGTCTTTTTGATTCATTGTGTCCCCACCAGAACCTCCTCATAGCTCCATCAATTTTATCACAAATGCTAGTGGGAATGCCATAGGTAGACATGACATATGTTGGGATTGCCATGGCTACAACCTTAATCAAAGTACCTCGGCCTACCTGGGAGATGCATTTTGCCTTCCATCCATTCAAACGCTGCTTCACCCTTTCCACTATCAACGCAAAGATGGTGCTTTTACTTTGATTTGTAAACAATACACTACAAGAAAAACAACTTTTAGCGACGGATTTTTACCGACGGATTTTCCCCGTAGGTAAAAGTCCGTCGGTAAAAGTCACTTTTAGCGACGGATTTGTCCTTCGGTAAAAGTCCTTCGCTAAAGACTTTTACCGACGGGATATTCCGTCGCTAAAGGTCTTTAGTGACGGACTTTTACCGACGGGTTATTACCGACAGAACAATCCGTCGCTAAATATATTTTTTCGTATTTTCTCATTTTCTTTTGAATTTTATTTTAAAAATAATTTTTATATTTTACTATAAATGAAGCAAACCCTAATTTGCTCTCATTTCATTCCCCACCGCTCTTCTCTTTCTTTCCTCCCGACCGTATGCCCCCTCGATCTCCCTCTCCCTCTCCCTCACTCACACAGCCGACCGTCGGCCGCCATCCGCTCCGCTCCGCCACACCACCCACCGCCACTGGTACTCCTCCATCGTCCGGTCAGTGTCATCACACCCGTCGAAGATCCTCTACGCCTACCACCGCGCCGTCATAGGCTTCTCCGCCCGCCTGACCGCCGCTCAGGCCGTCGATCTCCGCCGCCTTTCCTATTCCCTGGCCACCTCTCCTGGTACCCACCCCCGTTACTGCTGCCGCCTATGTGATTTCGAAGAACGGTGAGTGCAATACAGGCAGTGAAGCGTAAGTCGGCCAAGACCTACGCCGAGCTTGCTCAAGAGACTGGCCTCCCAAACGTGTACGTGGCCCAAATCTTGAAATGCCAGGCCCTGCTCAGCCCTGAGGCCGCCTGTATGCTGCGAGCACTGCCCGGGTTGCCCGAGGACCTGGTCCTTGAGATGATGGAGCCACCTAGGAGGTCGTATGACCCCCTTTTGATCCAAGATCCTGCCATTTACAGGTAACCCAATGAAATGGAATAAGAGTTGTACCCGTCTAGTTTGTACCCGTCTAGTTTGTACCCTCATCAATACCCATTATTTTTATCTTGCCCCGTAGTTCTTGTAAGTTCAATGGGATATTCCGTCTAGTTTGTACCCGTCTCATTCTTTTTTCTTCCCTGAGCGTTGCTGAGTAGTTTTTTTTTGCTCTAATGCAGATGGCGCTCGACTACATTGGGTAACGTGGAGCTACTATTGGTGTCACTAAGGAGATTGATATCTATTCTTGGGAGATTGATATCTATTTTTGGTTTTAATAAAATATGTAATTTTGTTTTGAAATTTGTATGATGTGATTTATTTTGTTCGGTGAATATTTAATTTTTGTAGTTGAGTATATATTTTTTTTTGGTGCAACAATTTGTTCGGAGAATATTTAATTTTTGTATTTGAGTATTGGGTGTTAGATGTTGGTGTATAACTTATATTTTGTTTGTATTGCTTGAAATTTAAAGAAGAGTGCTATATTGGTGATTAGGATTAATTGTCAATGAAAATAGGCTTGAATTTTAAAAACTAATAACAATTTAAAAAAATAGTTTTTTTATTGACATTTAGCGATGGAATTTCGTCGCTAAAAGTCTGATTCAAGTGTAATTAGATGGACTTTAGCGACGGAAGTTGTGTCACTAAAAGGCCTAGATTAACGACGGACTTTTGGCAACGGAATATCCGTCGCTAAAAGTATTTTAAAATTGAATTTCAAGAAAATAACGAAAAATAGGAAACTATGAAAATTACTTTTAGCGACGCAATATTCCGTCGCTATAATATTTAATCCGTCGCTAATTTGACAAAAAAGAAAATAAATTAAAATTCTAAAAATATAATTAGCGACGGAATATTCGTCGCTAATGAAAAATAAATCCGTCGGTAAAAATGACATATTTAGCGATGGATTTAAAAATTCCGTCGCTAAACTATTAGTGAAGGGCTTTTATACGACGGATTTTTAGCGACGGTTTTCTCCGTCGCTAATTCTTTTAGCGACGGATTTTGGGCTTTTAGCGACGGTTTTCTCCGTCGCTAAAAGCCTGTTTTCTTGTAGTGATAGTAGTCCTAGATATTTGTCATTTGAGGGGGCCGATTTTATGTTCAGCAATAGCATATTTCTCTTCGATCCGACCTAGCCATGTTTTTGCTGAAGAAGAGTCTGGACTTTTCACGATTAATGGATTGCCTTGACCGATTCTTGAATTTATTTAGGCATTTCAGAATTATCTCCGCTTCGCATTTGTTTGCCCAACAAAAAATGAAAAGTTCGTCAGCAAAAAAAAGATGTGAAATGGCGAGACTTCCGCGGCTCGCCTTAATTCCTTTCAGAGATCCCAGACTTTCTTCTTTAAGTAGCAAACGAGTGAGGAATTCAGCTCCCAGGATAAGAAGAAATGGGGATAATGGGTCTCCCTGGTGGAGACTTCTGCTAGGATTGAACTTTTCAATGGTGCGCCATTGATCAAAGTTGAGAACGAGGTGATGGTGATTGATTGTTCAATCTAGCCAATCCATTTTGATTCAAACCCAAAATTCTTCAAGACAATCAAAATAAAGGACCACTCCAATTTGTCATATGCTTTTTTTTATGTCAATCTTGATTGCCATCAACCCTATTTTCCTTTCTTCTTTCTCATTGCGTGCCACAGTTCTTGTACTAGTATACTATTATCATTAATCTAGCGATATGGAACAAAGGCCGCCTGGAGAGGGGATATGAGTCTATGTAGCAACAATTGCAGTGTAGAGGCTAGAATTTTTGTGATAAGCTTGTAGGTGAGGTTACAGAGGATTATTGGGGGGGGGGGGATGATGAACTTTGGTAGCATTCTCAAACTTGGGGATAAGGGCAATATGAGTATGGTTTAGTTCTTTTAGAATATGCCTAGACCTGAAGAAAGATTAAGTACCACTGATGACATCCGCTTTGAAAATTTTCTAATACAATTCGTAGAAAAGAGCGGTCATTCCATCGGGTCCTAGAGCTTTGTGAAATTCCATTTCCTTTAAAGCTTGCACTATTTCCAAATCTGATGGGTTTCAACGAAGGGACACATTTTCCATTTTTGACACCATAGGATGGATTAGGTCTTCCAGTTTTGAGGGGATGATCGGGTTAGATGTTGTTGATATGCTTCTGAAATGATCATTGAAGCACCTTCCAATTTGCTTTCTGTCCGTTATCCAATTCCCATCGTAGTCTCTAATATACTCTATTGCATTTCTTCTTCGACGAATAATCATTGTGAAATGGAAGAATTTCGTGTTGAGGTCTCTTTCTTGTATTGGATTCCTCATTCTTCAGCTCTTCATATAGATCAATTTGAAGGTCACTTTCCAAGTGTAGATTTTCTGTTGTAGGAGCTTCTTTCTAGACTTGGTCAATGGAGTCAGATAGAAGCTTGATCTTTGTTTGAATATGTCCGAAATGGGATTTATTCCAAGATTGAAGAGCCTTTTTTGGTGTTTTTGGTTTTTCGACGTAGTCTGAAAGAAGCCAAGCCTCGACAGTTGAATTTCCATGCATGTTGAACTACCAAAAAACTGGATTTATCAAGAGTCCAACACTCCGAAAACATTGAACGGTTTTGGTTCTGAAGATATCTTTATGCTCGTATCCAACAAGATGGGATTATGGTCCGATCGGTGAGCAGAAAGGTTCTTGATTGACGTATTAAGAAAGAGTAAACGCCACTGAGGATTTTCGAGGCCTTTGTCCAGTCTTTCCTTAATGATAGCCTGAAGAATTCTCTTGTTGTTCCAAGTAAATGGGTTGCCTAAGAAGCCAAGGTCTATTAGACCTTTTTCATTTATCACCGAAACAAGGCCGCCTGAAGAAGATGATGCCACCGGGCTACCACCCTATTTTTTCAATGGTGTCACCAATTTATTGAAATCTCTAATACCCATCCAAGGTCCTGGAAAAGAATCAATAACTTGCGTAAGATAGTCCTAGAATGCTTGTCTGACTTGTCTGTAGAGGGACCATAAACTGCGGAGAGAAGCCAAGGAGAAGTGGGAGGGTCTGAAAACACAAGAGCATTGATTATGTTTGGAGTATAAGAGATTACTTCCAGGTCCACTCCTAGCTTCCAAGCTAGGCAAAGACCTCCTATAGTGAGGGCAGGTTCAACAAAGTGCTAATGCATGTAGCCAAGACCAGTGAGAAGAGGTGAGAGGTAAACAGAGGAAATTTTTGGTTTCAGAGAGAAAGAGAATTTCAGAAGGAGAGGAGCGAATAAGTCGCCGGAGGGCTCGGACCTTTTTCCTAGTACCGAGCCCTTGATAATTTTTGGAAAGGATCAACATGGTGGGGGTGGTTGGAGGTGTAGACCTCTTTCTACGTTGATGAAGAAGTGATTTTGAGAAGGGATGGTTGATGTGGTTGAGGTATGATGGATGCCATGAAGGTGGGCTTTCTGTTTTAGGGTGAGACGTTTCTTTGGTTTCTAAGTTTTTAGAATGGTTCTTTAGGAGAGGTGATTATTTCCAGATTGCCCGATGGTTGTTCTACATGAAGAGTTTTCAGTTTTTTTTGGGCTTTAGTTGGGCTTGAGGGTATTTTTATATTTTGGGCTTGGTTGCGGTTATAGGCCAGTGGTTGTTTATGGTTCTTTGAGGAAGGTGTTTGAGGTTTCTTCAGTTGTTGAACTAGATTGGAAGGATCAGACAGGATCATGGGAGTTCCTTTGGTTTGGTTGCTTTGGTTTATTTGAGGATAGAATGAGGTAAGCACATCGCATTGGACACGATTTTGGTGGGTATTGGATTCCCAGTGATAGATACAAAATCTTGGATGACAGATACACTGGGAGTTGGTTTCTCAGACATATGTGAGATGTGGGTTTTCTGGTTAGAGAGATGGTTAGTCAAGGCGGTGCTTTTTGTTTTACTTAGCTCAGCTATAGGGGAGTAGGGAGGGCTGTGAGAAGATGGTTGTTGCAGGTTGTCAGGGCTAGAATGAGGAATGGAGTAGATGGGAGTAAGTACCTCGAGACTAGTGCCCATATTTCTAAAGGTGAACTTTGTCTTGGAAAGGGAGCTTCCACTTCTAGTAAGGCTTCCGACGTCTTCCGGTTAACCGTAAGATTATCGAGCTCGTCCTGTTGAATCAGAATCCATTCTGCGATGCCAGGTGATGCTCACCTTCAAAAGTGGCCCTGATCCAAGGGCTACACATTCTTTTTTCACTAGCAATGACCCATGTGGCAGCTGGGTCTTCCTGTTGATGACACTAGTTCTTCACATGACCTAAGTGTCCGCAATGAAAAAATAAATCGGGGAGTCTTTCGTATCAGAATTGTATCCAAGCATCTTCTAGCCCTTCCCGCTTTAGGGATAAACCTTTGGGAAGAGCTTCATCAATGTTAAGCTCGATTTTCAGTCACTTGTACCCCTTCTCTCCTATTTTCCCAAGTTTTGATTCTTCTATTTCTAGGAGTTTTCTAATTCTTCTACCTATGATAGTTGCATTTTGTCTGGTAATTCGATTTGGAGGGAGACCACAAACTCTTACCCAAAAAGGTGATTTGGAAACATAGACCTCCTGAAGCATCCTGTCCGGGGGCCATGGTTGTAGGACCAAATGAAACCCCATAATTGACCATGGGCACTTGTCCAACACCTTTTGCATATCCTGTACACTGTTGAACTTGAATAGCAGTTTATCATATTGTTCACGGATTGAGAGCCCAGCTGCTGGATTCTAAGCTTTTATGATGGTACTCCTAGCTCTTTTACGGTTAAGGGGCTTGTCGCAAATAATTTTCCCCACAAGGGTAAGAGAGAAGTTTGGGTCTGGAAAGTTTGGGTCAGGTTTTAGATCAATTGGCTCAGAAATGCATTTAAGGCACTGGGTCTGTACTATCAGATCATTAACTTCAAGTTGTGTTTGGATATTCATGGTGGGTTTAGCAGAGGGAAGGAAGAAGTTTGGACAAAGGTTGGTGAATATATTGATAGAGATGAGTAAAGAAGAGGAAGTTTTAGCAATACCTAAATTCCTCTTAAAGGGATAGCAGTGAATGATTCTTATCGGCTACCTACAAGAGACTGAAGCAAGGTGAAGACCATAGACGACCAACCGCCGTAGATGAGCTACCAAAGCGCAAGGATTGGAGAAAAATGCCATCACTAGGGCGTATGAGTTTCTGTAGCTCCCTATACAAGGTTGCACTATTGCACGTGATTAGTAAAAGGATACTTCTACACTGGCTTAGAGTTAGGAAATGTTGGATTTGCATGTGGGTAAAATTTTTCACTCTTATAATTACTATGTACATGACGGCTTTTTAACATGACTAATTATACATTACTAGAGATTGTTAATACACCATGCATCGGAGTTGGTTGGTTCCACAGAATCAATTGTTCTAAAACATTAACCTACTGACTAATCATAAGATGTCGACTGTATCTCACTTATATGTTACTACCAACTTCTTCTTGTGGTAGGTTATATTGAAAGCAATGAATAAAACATTCGGCTGACTTGGGGAGAAATAGGATGGAGTGAGTTTAATGGTGCGAAGCTTGTGCGAGTCATTAAATGAGGAAGACGAATAGGAGCATATAACAGTGATGGAGGTTGGGGTGGTTGTAAAATGAAGAAGCTGGATATCATAACTGTTAAGTTAACCTAAGACCTTGTCAAACTAGAGCTCTGATACCATATTAAGTTACCATATGCTCTAAAAGGTTAAGTTGTTAGAGAATAGGCCCAACAATGTTATCATGCTTTAATAATAACAAACGAAAATGGTTTCTCCCCTAACCTGCATGGAATGACTTTATGTATATATATGCGTTGAAACTGCAATACTATTTCCAACGGAAGCTAACTTCAGTTACACAAAATTTTGAAGAAGTCTCATCTATAGAGACGAACAAGTGTGACACTCCGCGTTGTAGCAGCACCTGCAGCCTCCTCCTCCATAGTCGTAAGCACCATAACAACGACCGTATTTGCAATATCCTTGTCCTCCCCAACCACCACCGCCTCCTCCCCAACCACCTCTGCCATAACCACCACCTCCGTATCCATAGCCACCACCACGTCCTCCCCAGTCACCGCCAACATAGCCGCCCGGGCCACCTCCGCCATAACCGCCCCGGCCTCCGCCATGCTCGCCCAGCCACCGCCTCCATAGTAACCACCATAACCGTCATATTTTTTATCAGCAACCGGATTTCCTTCTTCAGCTATACCAGCAACCTGATTTGCTTCTTCAGCTGTAGTATCTGGTGCACAAAAGAAATTGAAACTGTGTTATGTTCTATCTTGCTTTGGAAACTAGTCCGAGACATGGATGTATATAGTAAAATTTTCTTTTTATTATCTGGTTTGCTATTAAAAATATGAAGCGAAAAAAAAACACAAAACAAAAAAAAAGGGATTGGTGGAAGTTAATGCAACGAGGGTTGTATGAAGAATTTTAAAATTTTAGGATATTTAAAAACCATTAATTCTTTTTAAAATTCTTGCATTTTGAAAATTTAGAATTCCACAAAGCTCAATGTTGTTTTACAACTTTTGCGGATGGTTATCGTATACCTATAATTGGTTATGAATTAAACAAAATATATATGAATTGTTCAAATAAAAGATGAATATAGATGTCTAGGATTATTAAGAAAGATACAAGTGATGAGCGGTTGAGAAAGTAGAAATAAAATGTGGCACAAAAGAAAGGCTCCAATTGTGAATGGTAGTTCTTTTATGGAATTGACAAAAAACTAGTTTACAGTGGTTATTTCAACAATTTTGGGTCTCCAAATCTCTCTTTCAAATCTCTTCAAAAGTTCCACAAATTCTTCTTTTTAAGTACAAAGCAGTGAATTTCATTTATGATACTTTCAAATTTTCAGCCAAATTGAAATTTCAAGTTAAAATACCTCACGCAAGTTCTTGAATGTGACACTAAGTCTAGAGTACATAAATGCCATTTTTACTGACATATGCCAAAAATTTTGATATGGGGGGGGGGGGGGGGGGCAAATGCGTGATTTGTCAACTAGACAACTTTGACAAGTCATTTTCATTACATTTACAAGAAAGAATTGGAAGTCCCTGTAGTTGAAATAAAACCCCAGAAAATGCAAGCGTAATAGCCTCTAAACAACATGAAATGTAGAAACTCAAGGCCTCACTTTTTTGAGGAGATACTCACGTTGTTCATTAGTCTTCGCAGTTTCCATGGTGTGAGCCTCATTAGGATCCTTTGCACCAGCTGCCTTGTTTGTCTCCTTTGCTACTTCGGCTGCACCAGTAAACACAATTGTCTTTAGTTTTGCTTGCAATTTACTATGAAGGTTTCATCGTTGGAAAGTATAACACTCTGATGCCTCATGGTTATACTAGGCTTTCAAGCGAGTCCAACAAATCAACTTTTACGTGTGGAATAACTATTCAGTAAGGGGTAACACCATGATATTTCTTTCTATAGAAATTGTCTACTACATGCAGTGGTACACCATTGCCATCCGTGAACACTTCTATTCCATGTCTACAATTTAAAGTCTTGAGCGAAATTTTGCATTACTATGTGTGACAGCCACTTCATATTTACCTACCGGAAACAACAATAGCACTTGAGGTTTAGTTGGCAAGTGATTCCACATCTCCTTTTGCTAGTATTATATAGTTGGTCATAATCGCTAGAACACCTGATCTAAGGGAAAGTCTGACAGACATGAGAAAATAGTTATACGTGTGAATTGTGGGGGGTTGAGGGGAGATCGAGGATGTGTTAGGATATATATGCTAACCCGTCTTTTCATCTTGAGCCGTTTCTACTGCCAAATTCGGAGAGATGAGTTGAATTAGAAGAAGAGCAAACAGAGCTCCAAGAATAGTAAGATAAGTTTCTTATAAGACTCTTATTATATGGTACACGGCGTACTCATTGACATAATAAGAGTCTGAAGAGTTTAAGAGAGTTAGACCTCCGGGCATTTCAAGGTGGTGCAGTTGGGTGTTGAAGACTTGGATCCTAGTATGTATATTTCAAAGACTTATCTAGAGGATTACGACATATTTTGAACAGTGTTTTATCGACTAACCTCGAGGAGTGCTGAAACGATGGCAACTGGCAAGTGAATTAGCAGTTTGCTTGAGCTATACATGGGATGGGGATGTTTTGATCTTACTTATCAGACATCTTGCACAATTTTGCAAACTGTGGATACCGTGATACAATAACCAATTCCGCTGTGATGTCTAGAATTTTGCTTCGACCCCTTCGACCATTGCTGGCGAGGGACACGAAATGGGTTTAAAAAGAGAACAATAGTTTTAATACACGTCTAGCGTACTTAACATTTTCTAAATGCAAAAAACTTTGACTTGTTTATCTCTTGAGCAAATCCTAATGAGCTCAAACTGTACTAACTTGGTTTCTGTTACGTAGTTACTTGCTTGAGTCATGCTCCGTAGGCTAATTGAGTTTGAAACTATGGTAAGCCTTTTTATGTATCTCATAGATGAATCTGGAACATGTTCTCGAGAGAAACTATATCGTTACAACCCAATCTACCTTTCAGTATTTAGTACTCCTTCCGTCCCTAAAAAATTGATCTGGTTGACTTTGCACGCATATTAAGGTTTTATGTTATACATTGTGTGTTTTTCTTATTTTACTCTTTAGAGAAGGGAGAAGAGAGTGAGTCAGGAGAGAGAAAATTAGTTGGTAGAGTGTTGAATATGAAAAGAAAATAGAATAAAAAAGTGTAAAGTAGTGGACCAGGAGAGGAAAAATGAGTTGATAAAGAGTTAAATATTGAAAGAGAAATACAATAAAAGGGTAAATATGTAAAAATACCTAAAGAATCTTTCTTAATTTGAAAGTGATCAATTTTTGTAAGACGGCCACCAAAAAAAAAATCAGATCAAATTTTTAGGGATGGAGGGAGTATCTATTTGGTTGGCAAACTGACTAGTCAATATTGCTTACAATTCCAAAATTTTCAGCCGTGTTGGGGTGTGAGGGAGTTGAATTAGAGTCTTGATGCACTTTCAATGTTTATAATTGTTAAAATGTGCTTTAATTTTCATTTGCAAATTCTTTTAGTAAATCTTTAAAAACTTTACATTATTTTCTTTGTTTAATCTAATCAATGTAACATATTGTATTAAACCTTGTTATAATTATATTTATAATATTTTTGACCGTTATTATTTAGTGTGTGTAACTCCTAACCTTCCTTCTACTATAAAATGAGAGCACTCCTAGCATAGAGAACACACACAAAAAGACATATGTTTGATACTATTATATGCTCTCTACCATTACAAGAAAAAATCTTTTTACAGACGGATTTTTAGTGATGGACGGTAATCCGTCGTTAAAAGGTAGATTTACCAACGGAATAATCTGTCGGTAACAATCCGTCACTAGAAAATTTTAGCGACGGGCCTTCCGTGGGTAAATGGTTTTACCAATGTTATTTTACCAACGTTTTTAGCGACAGATTTACCGTCGCTAAAGGGTTTTTAAAAATTTCCTATTTTTGGGCCCTTTTTTTTATTTTGTAAAAATGTTTTAGCGACGGAAATGTACCGTCGCTAAAACTTCCGTCACTAAAACTCTCCAAGGTAGCCGTTAGCGACGGATTATTCTATCATTAAAACTTCCGTCGCTAGAAGCCAAGACTTAAGCGATGAGCTTTTAGCAACGAAATATATCCGTCGCTAAAAGTTCTGTTATAACAAAAGAACCCTCGTTTCTCTCTCACCGTCTTTCTCTGTCTCTCTCTTCGGTTCTCATCCCCGATTTCTTCCCCCGGTGACAACCCCCTTTCCGACAATGCGCCCCCTTCCCCCCCCCCCCCCGACAACCCACCACGATGCCATTCCTCGGCGACGATTTCTTCCCTCGGCAACAACCCCCTTTCCGACAATGCGCCCCCTTACCCCCCCGATAACCCACCACGACGCCATTCTTCGGCGACGATTTCTTCCCTCGGCAACCCCCTCCTCGGCGATCCCCCCTTCGGGGACAAACCATATTAACTCCGGCGACCACCCCTCCCCCCACCTTGCGAAAGCCCCTACGACACCCTTCATGACTACTGCTCCTATGCAAATTAGGGCTCCACTGCCACGCCACCACCACCGCCTGTTGTATGTGTTTAACTGTTAATGTAAAGTTACATGTACATACATAAGCTTATGCTCTGGTTTGGGTATTCATGAGGATTTTAGGTTGTTGATTGATTCAGAATTTTAAGTTGTTAATTGAGCAATTCAGATTGTTAGATTAAGCATTTGAGATTGTTGATTGAGATTTGTGATCTAATTGGCTTGAGATATGTGACTAAAATTTTTTAATAGTTAATTGCAAATCAAAATTAGGTAATTAAACATTCATTTTTATTTGGGAAACATCATTATATTGGTGTTCTGTTTGCTTGGAAATTGATTAAATAGGGATTGTCTACTACAGTCTATTCAGACTCATTTTGATTTAAACGTCAATATGGCACGTAGTGTGCATCTTTCTCAAGAAAATCAAAATTAGCTAATTGCACATCATATTAGGTAATTAAAAATTCAATATAGTTGCTTACGTGTTAGGTTACTGTTCAAACTTGCAATTAGAATTCTCATGTACTTGAGCTTGAGCCTGTTTGGTCATTTAGTTTTAAGATTGAGAGGTTGAAATGTTTTTTTAGTTGCTTATAAATGAAATGTTTTCTTAGTTGCTTAGCATAAAATCATGCTGAAATTTTTCTATGTGGTTCTAGAATAACGTTTATGAGTTGTAAAACTAATGTGACCGCCTTGATCTTGCAAGTATTTCTAAGTTACTTTCTTGACGTTTCGTGTCTATTTACGTCGTGACTAGGGCCCATTTCTATGAATGTCGCTTCAATTCAAAGTTTCACATGCTCTAAGTACTTATGTTGTTGCTCTTGCTGTTGATTATACTAACCCTGATTCACCCTAATTAAACCTAGCTAACCCTAACTAACTGTAATTAACTCTGATACATCCTAATTAACCCTAAGTAATTCTGACTAAACCTAAATAACCCTGATTAACCCTAAGTAAATATAAGTAACCCCTATTAACCCCTAACACATCCCTAGGTAACCATAGTTAACTATAATTAACCATAATATCCTAATTAACCCTAATTAACTATAATTAACTCCGATTCATCCTAATTAAACATAATTAACTATTATTAAACCTAACTAATCCTGATTAACCCTAAGTAAATATAATTAACTCTGATTAACCCTAACTTAAACCCTATTAATATATTCATAATTATCCTAAATATTATCTAACCCTAACTATATACTTAAACCCTGAACTCAATCATAAGTGAGACAATATCAACTCTACAAATGAACTCAACGAATTGCAAAGTGCCTTAATCTTAATTAACTCTAATTAGCACATTGACTCTAATTAACCTTAATTAGCTCATACTTAAGCCCTAAATAGTAATAAATGAGTTTAATTAAACCCAATTAACTTTAGTCAACCCTATTTAGGTCGAATTAGGCCTAATCGTAGAGGTGTCAAAAGGGCCGGGCAGCTCGCGGGCTGGCCCAACCCGGAAAGTGAATAGTAAAAGCCCTAACCCTTAGGGCCTTGGGCCAAGGCTAGGGTTAGGCCACATTTTTTCTCAAATTATCCAGGCCCGGCCCGGCCCTAAAAAATGGGCTGGAAAAGGCCCTTAGGGTTGGGCTGGCCCAAAAATGGCCCACTTTTTTGGCCCTAATCTGGCACAATTTCTGGCCCTACACACAGGCCCTTTACTCTGTGACAATTTTATCTTCAATTTGGCCCTACACACTGTGACAAATTTATCTTCAATTTAAGTCCATCAATTATTATCACCTTCTGCCGTAAATGATGTATATTGCATATTGTTCTTTAGTATATAAATGACATTTCAAAAAAAGAAGAAAGAGTTTGGTGAAATTTCTTTAACGTGAACTCGATAAAAAGATTTGGACGTATATATCTTTAAACCAAAAAGGGATTAAAAGACTACGACATTTTAAGTCCTAGCATTAGTAAACCAATTAAGATTTTTTTTTGAATATTTGAATGTTAGAAATATTATTGTCTACACACACACACACACACACACATATATATATATATATATATATATATATATATATATATGTATAGGCATTTTTAGTTGATTGCATATACATAAATTACTTGAGTACATTTGCATAAACCGCAATTCAAGTTTTGAATTTGAATAACTAGAATTTTTGGAAGGCTAAAAAAAAAAGAAAAGGGCCCAGGCCCCGGTTGGACTGGGCCTAGATATCCTATTCAATTGCCCCTGCCCGGCCCGGCCCAATTTCCACCCTACTTGGCCCGGCCCATTTTAAGTCAAGCCATTTTAGCGAAGGGTTTTAGCGACGGAACGACTTCCGTTGCTAAAGGTGTTTTCAGCGACGGAATTTCTGTGGGTAAAAACGTTATCCAAAAAAATATTTTACTGACGGATTAATCCATCGGTCAAACCATTCCCAACGGACGTTTAACGACGGTATAAACCATCGCTAAATGGTTTTACCAACGGATCTTTAGCGACGGGACATGTCCGTCGCTAAATGTGTTCTTAAATACCAAGATTTTCTCTCTCTCTCTCTCTCTCCCCGTCTTTCCTCCCCACCAGCCCCTCATGCCGGTGACAGGCCCCCGGTCCCTCCCCACCAGACAGGCCCCCGCCTCCGTCCCTCCCCCACCACGCCGGCGACACCCGCTCCGCTCCCCACTAGCCCCCCGACAGCCACCACCACACCGCCCTTCCCTCTCCCCTCAGATCTGCCATCCCCATTGCCACCTCGCCGCCTCGCAGCTACCCCACTACTGCCACAGCTACCTCACAGTCGCACCACCATCGCCACAGTTCCTCCCCCTTCGCCGCACCACCACCCTCTGCCGTTGCCTTCCGTGCTCCACTGTCGTCATCCGCCTCGCACCACCACTGCCTGAACTCACTTTTTTTCCCTGTTAGAAATTATTTATCATATTGAATTAATCTGTTGTTATAATGTAATTGTATGCTAGAAATTAATGTGTTGTTATAATGTAATTGTAACGATTAAACCCTAATTATCCCTAATTTGTTCCCAAGTAACCCTAATTGAACCAAATTAACCCTAATCAAACCGTAATTATCCCTAATCTAACCAATTAACAGTAATTAACCCGCGTAACCCTAATTGAACGAATTAACCCCAATTAAACCTGATTAACCCTACTGAATCAATTAATTGTAATGAACCCCGATTCAACCTAATCTAACCAATTAGCCTTAATTAATCCCGATTTACCCTAATTGAACCAATAAACCCTAATTAGCCCTTATTAGCCCTAATTGAACCAATTAACCGTAATTAGCTCCAATTAAACCTGTTTGAACCGGTTAACCTTAAACCCTAATTAAAGCATAATTAGCCCGGATAAACCCTAACTATCCTTAATTTGTTCCCAATTATTCCTAATCAAACCGTAATTGCCTACTGATGACGAGGCACAGAGTGATCGCGGACAGCAGATGGGGCCCCAGCCCCAGCCGTCGCCCCAGCCCCAGCTCGAGCCGTCGCCCCAGCCTGACGCAGATTCATCCCACACGCGCGTGCATTCTCCATCTTCCGTGGGTTCTACCTCAGGTATAGTTGATAACGGTGTTTCGTACATTTTCGCTAGCCTTATATTTGAACTGTATTAATGTCTGTGTTTTGTAGGATCTCGACGAGGCCGTGGTCCGACACGCGGGGTACGCATCGACCCCCAGCGTAAACAGAGAGTTACGCTCACGCAGGAGGGCCTGTAAGTACTAAAAATATCACCTCATGCCTTATATTTAAAATTTTGGGCTGTTAATTTATATTTGAACTGTATTAATTAATTTATTTACTTCTTTGGCAGGATCCTGGAGGCTCAGGCGAGGACGAAGATCGGCGTTCTTGTGAAGGGCCGATTCTTCGAGCCACGCCTGTACTGGAAGGACTGGGATGCCGCTGCGAGGGAGGCCTTATGGGAGGAGTGGCTGGTACGGTGAAGTATTTTTTTCAGCGTTAGTAAATGTTTAATTACAGTTTGTTTTATGTTGTTAATTTGTGTTATTGAATGCCTTACAGGAGGGGTTCACGTTTGACACGCCTCAGCAGCAGGTACTGGGGTAGCAGGCTTTCTTTGCCTACATCGGCAAGAATTACCGCCGATGGCTCCACGATGCACGGGACCGGGCGAAGAAGGCGCTGCCCGCGGGTGCCCCGATGACGGACATGACGAGATATCCCCCACATTGGATATCTCATCGTGTATGGGGGGAGATGATAGATCGGTGGGCTGCGGATCCAGGTTGGGACGCCAAGAGTAAGAGCAGGGCTGAGAACAGACAGAACAGAGATCCGACGCACACGGGGGGGTCGGTGCCACACGACATCGTCCGACACATGAACGCGGTCGAGCACCCGGATCTGGAGGAGGATGAGGTCATAGCTCTGACGTATACTCAGACGCACGTGCGGAAGAAGGACAAGGACGAGACGCACCGGGCGGGCGACTATATTTCAGATATTGCCCGGCGGATCGATGTGAGTCAATTTATTTAAGTTGTTAATGTTTTTTCTTTCTATCCTCAATGTCTGTTTCGTTAATTAATGCCCTAACATATCGTTAAACCACTATTTTTGCAGGCCTCGTATGAACAGCTAAGGGGGTCCGAGCAGTCCGGACAGCCATCAGCGTCCACTAGTACAGCTGCGAGTACTGGGGGTTGAAGCGATGGCTGGATACGCCGGAGGTCGTGAATCGGCCGAAAGGCCGCATACGCGGCCTGCCTAGCACGACTGCTCGTGCCGTGATAGGAGCGTCCTCACCCCCTGCTGCCCCTCCACAGACACCGGCTCCTCGTCCTCAGTTGGACGACGAGGAGATCCAGCGCATTGCTACAGTGGTGGTGAGGATGATCAGGGAGCAGGGCACTGCTGGACAGGCCGAGCCGGCCCCGGATCAGCAGGATCCAGATCCGGGACTCGGCAACCCCTGATGAGCCCCTTCCCGTGCCCGTTCCTAGCTCCCCCCCCGCCCGGCTTGTACTCTTCTCCCCTCTCCTAACCGGCTGTATCCGGTTCCCGGCTTGTACATATGAGTTTTTTTTATAATAAATATTTTTTATAATTGATTATATATATTTCTTTCTGTATTGATTATTGCGC